>JAOTQG010110548.1:0-11962 GCA_025631175.1 Iris virginica
GTGTATAGGTATAGGGGTAGTAGATGGAAAGTAATTTTGATAGATAGTGATATGTATGATATTTGGGTGTGATATTTAATATGTGATCGAATATTCTCCGTATTCTCCGTATTTTCATATTGTCTCAAATGAGACTTGTGATCTAGCCCTAAGACAGATGGGAAGATGTGTGTCGCTCTATGGTAAATCATGAGGCAGTAAGTTAGTTACTTGGTTTTGAGGATAGGTTGTGATAATTAAACATTATACTCAGAGTAAAAGTTGAACCTTTTAATAATGTAATTCGTTAAATCATATAGTTTGTACAGAGCTCTATCTTTATTGGTATGACATGTAAAAAAAATCTAAACCTTCCAGGGAATGAGGAAACCATGGATTTTCTTATGGCCTAATTTAGGAATAGGAGTACTCATTGGAGAAGAGAAAAATGGAAATATAAGTTTATTTTACTGGAGTGGAGGAAGTAGTCATCATAACTGGGATGATTAACTCTGTCTTCAGGGATACTGGATCATGCGTTTTAGTTGTACCACCTTTTATATATACATCCTCGTTAAGCTTGATAAACATTGTTGGGCTTCTTCGAACAACTTAAGCTTCTTGATGAGCTGGTAACTTAAGATGTAATGAGAGCTCCGATCAGTAAGTTCTTGGGTTCAACTCATCCCACTTGCATTGGTTTCCTGCAGTATTGTGAGTGCAGATCTAGATACCCTGTTTCCTTTGCAATCCCCTGGAGAAGCATCTTCATTTCACTCTCTATGTGTGAGTGGTTCATACTTGAGGGGGAGTCTTAAGGTCGTATTATACATTGTTGGCTCCTATATAATAGCTTAAGCTTATAGTCTTTTAGATGACTTGGTAACTTATCACATCCCAACATTTTCAGTATTCTAGATTGACAGAGTCTGAGACACTAAAATATTTGAATTTGGAGTTTTCGCCAATGACCTAGACATGTAATAGCTGCAATAGATGAAATCAGTAAATGCTTCTTTACATCACTTGTTTTTTGTGCTAAAGATTGGATTAAGAACGGTTGCTGTAGTTGTATATTGAATAGGTGTATATCGAAGATGTATGTTGAAAACTTGAAAATAGCTCATGACATCACACCGAAGCAAGTGAATAGTAGAACTGGCATCAAAGGATTCATAAATCAGGCTGTTCTCTGCTTGATCTATTTGGGTAGCTAGCTGTTGATATGGTATATTCGGATGGTTATGTACTTGGATGGTTATGTGCTTGTGATATCCAAGAGAAGATACACTTGTTTATATGCATATCTCATCAATGGATGATGTTTGACCTCTCAAGAACTTTAGCTGATTAAATCATCTAATTTTACTTTTATTTGGTAATATTGAAAAATGGAGAATTTTTGTTCCGTCCTGCTCTTATTAGTTTGAGCCATCTGTATCCTGTTGAATATTCTACAGATATTTATATCTCGGGATGGTGGAAATAAAAAATTCGCATCAGTTTTATCTCCAGGCCGACATGAAGGATTAGGGTAAGAAAATAACTGTGTACAGTATATCTTTTTACTGTTGGTAGGAGGAAATATTCATTGTGACAGTGCAATGAAAGTTTTTGCTGTACAGGAAATGTGCTGATCATGGCTTATCATCATGGGGCTGGAATTTGAGTGGTCAACATTCCACCTATCATGCATTATTCCCACGGGCATGGACGATTTATGATGGTATCATTTGAGCTGTTTCCTTTGCTGAACCCGTTCTTGTTTCCTTGATTACTCACACATTTACATTCATCATTTCTTCTTAATACCAGGTGAACCAGACCCAGAATTAAAAGTTTCTTGTCGCCAAATATCACCATTTTTACCTCATAATTATCGGGATAGCAGTCTTCCTACTGCAGTTTTTGTTTATACGGTATGAAATTTCTATATTACAATGAAGGGAGGTTTCCATTGTTCATTGATTGACCCAAGGAACAGTGAAAATCCCCTTTTAATCTTAACCATTTATTACATATTGATCGGACAGCTAGGAGTAAAAAGAAGCAAAATAAAAAGAAAGAAAGAAAGAAAAAGGACAAGGACTGGGACTGTTTATGTGTGTGGAGTTTGGGGAGGAGTATTTACCTCCTCTCTCAAGGCAAGGTTGGCGGTGTGGTGTAACACGCGGGTTTGTGAGAGTGGTGAGTACGCGCTGGTTGATATGGGCGTGCTGGGGGCGCATGGTGGAGGGTAGTTGCTGGATTGGGTGTAGGGATGTGTATGGGGGTTTTGGGGATTTGGGGGATTAAAGAGTAGAGGTTTCTGTGTCTTACAAAGAGTCCTTGCTCCTTACTCGTGCTTTATTTAAAATATTACATTTTAATTAATATATAAATTAAATAATTTAGTATATTATAATTAGAAGAAAGAAGTAAAAGAAAGAAAATGGTTTAGAGTTGGCATTACATGCACGCACTAGTTTGTTAATATTTTTATTTATTCTTAATTGATTAAATTATCCTTATATTTTTTCTAACTTCGTGCATTTGGGCATGGACATTTTTTTGATCTGTAGTATAGGGAAGTTACATGGGCATTAATTTGAACAATGAAATCAATCATTTAATCCCAATCATTCAAATCTTTTAATCCCAGCCATTGATTTTAAACACTATTCTCCCCATTTTTTTTAAGTACAACAAACTTTTATACTTACAAGTTTTTATAAATTTAATTCTAGCATCTATATTTTTGTAAACTTAATTATAAAATTTATTTTTTATATTACTTAAAATGTTAATTTTAAAGTTAGTTTTTTTTCCCTTTCTGGCAACGTGCCCTTACGCACGGCATACACTAGATAAATGACATCAGACATTTCCCATGATCTTAGTTTCTCTATTTTGTATAACTACTTAAAAGGAAGATATCAGTAGCAGTATTGGGCTTTATTCACAAATAAGTCAGGTGCTACGGTTCTAGATCCACTCTGGCAGGAGAATGCTTTCACATTATTTTATTCTCATATTGAGATCTTAAGTCCTTGAGAACTGATGGGTTAAGGCACATTATCTGGTGCAGATAAATAGGATGGTGTCAAAGGTTAACTTTCTACAACCATTGTGCTCTCTTTGACATGCGTTAAAAGTTGCTGATGTGAGGACCAATATGTTATTGATCAAGTGCTAAGTAGCATAGATTTATAATTTTGTTAAAGGTGAACTTCGAAATTTAGAAGTATCAGAGTACAGTTTGGTTTTGTGATATGTGATTACTTCTGATATCAAATTACCCTTATGCTTGCGGTTAACAGAAAATGTTTATAAACGATGATATCATAATAAGCACCGGCGTAAGTTGGATGTATCATTACCATATGAAAACAAAATGAGCAAAATAAGGTAATAAGGTCGGCCTGGCCTAAAAGTGTTTTGCCCATCTGCTGCAAAATTGCAGATACGGTTTATGTGAACTGGGTAATCCCTTTACTGGTGGTATGATATACTCCAAGAATGACTTCTACTTTTATGTTTTAGAAAGAATTATTTTTACATTATTGAAAGATGAATAACAAACAAATAGACAGTACGTTGATCTATGATAGCCAATGATTAAAAGAGTTGAATCGTTGACGAATGGCCCCAACGTATGCTAAGTTCCTTGAAGGGTCTTGTAAGATTCTCTAATTCGTTTCCCTTGTTAAATACATTTCTTGGATCCAAACCATATGGGCAAATAATTGCTTGTGTTTGAGACATTTGAGAAGGGACACAATCCACCAGTTGATGAACTTTGGTTGTCAGAATTCCCGGAGTTGAATTAGCATATATCTGTTTATCCATAGGCTTCTAGATAAATAAACGAGCCCATCTACCAGATACCTTGGGGCTGAATGATTGGAACCCTGACTTTCTTATTGAGTGAGCGAGGGATTGAGTGGGGAAGTGTGTGAGGGAGAGAGAGGGAGGATTGAGGGATGCACTGTAGGATTCTCAAAAGGTTAATTAGATATTTACATTGAAATATTGGTGATATATTTTAAGGTGTCATGTTTTCTCAATTCGAGATTCCTTTCGGGATCTTAGTTTAGTTGTAGTCTCTGCTTCTAATAGTTTTGTTTGCTTTTGTTTTAGTTGGTCAATACTGGGAAGGAAAGAGCACAAGTTAGCCTTCTTCTCACTTGGGCGGTATGTTACTTATCCAGTGGTGTCTGCTATTTGTTTAAGCAACAGAACTATGCATAATTAGTTATATATTTTGTTGCTGCATTCTAATTTGCACAGAATTCAATTGGAGGAATCTCGCACCTATCAGGAGATCATGTGAATGAGCCATTCATGTGAGCAAGAGTTTCATATCTTTTTAAATGAGTCTTAATGAATATCTCCATTATCCCTCGCCAAAGCTTTACTGAAATCTTTCCTTTCTCTGTGTTCGTTGTTTATAGAGGTGAAGATGGAGTCTCCGGCGTGCTTCTGCATCATAAGTAAGTCGCTAAACCTCACTAGCTCCAGATGACAGTTGGTTTACTGTTATTATGGTGCATCTTTGTTAGGTTAAGACGTAGCAGGTTGTTGGCAAATTTTTTTATAGTAATCCTTGATTGCATGACAATGATAAGACTGATCATGTACAGCATAGATCAATTTGTCTCATTGAACTTGAGAAGCTAATGTGGTTTAAATGATTGAGATACCGGGATATGTTTATGATCAATAGGCTTCATGTCCTAAATTTTATCTGTAAATTTTCGAGCAGATGGTCTCGTTCTTTTTCCTTCCCCTTCTTTTTCTTAGACCTCTTGAATTGGATCAGGGCCTGGATTCCTGACTTATATAGTTGACTTTTTTTTAAGCGTAACTAGCCTGGTAGTCCACCTGAGTGTGTGAAGGGGTCATTGGAGTTTCTTAACTAGGTGTTGCTGCAGAAATTAATTTAGAAAGCTGTGGCATGCTGGATTCTTATTTAGTATCGGTAGAAATGTTATCGGGAGGAGCATGTAGTCAGTCTCATAAGAATAATGGTTGGTGCATGGTTTAATCTCACTGTAATCTAATCACTTCTAATGATAGGCAAGTGTCTTATGAAATTGATCAAGAGAAATCAGTTTGCGAAATCTGGTAATCAAGAACTTCACGGAGAATAGAAATTAAAAGAATTATCGAGAGAGAGACCATTCGTGTATCCAAATTTGACGGTCGGATTGAAGATCCGAATGACGAAAATACGACACTTGATGCAGTAATTTTGTTAACCGGCAGTTAAGAAATTGCAGCCTTCCGAATAGGGACAAAAACAGCCAAGTGGAAAGCAAGAGTCATGCTTTTAATCCTCCAAGTTACCAACAAGTGAACTATACCATTTGAAGAGCCAAAGGAAGAGCCAAATGATTTGGGGATGCGAAAACCTGAAAGGACGGGAGTTATCCGAAGCCCATTTCTATTTCCAGGGGAAAGAGAAAGGAGTAGCGCAAGCTATAATGATAAGAACTAGGAATTGCACATCGTTCAGGACAGTTACCTGAGAAAGATGTGTTTGGGATGGACGACAGACATTGCCGCCAGAGACGGATATTATTCCCGGCTGGCACAGAAGTCTCTTGCGCGGGCGAAGGAGATGCAACCGAGACTCTTCAAACTCCCCCGGAAAGGTGGAAACTATGCTTTCAGCACAAGAAGTAGGAATTGTTTGGGAACAAGCTAAGCAAGCAAGCTCATCTCCTAGCCCAGTAGACAGAAAAGAAGTCTGACCTTGGCTAACCATATTAGAATCCGAGGAATTCTCTTCCCTAGGATCCGACAGCTCAGTCCGAGCTGCTGGATCTACCACTTTTGTAGAGATAAGTTTCTCGCTTTTCCCCTTCTGAGAAGAGGAAAGCAGCAAATCTGCACGTCTCAACATTGTAAGCTGTACTGTATTCATTTAAAGACCAGAATGAATTGATCTTTGAAGAAAGAGGGCACTGGCTCAGTCGAGCACAGAACCCTCGATCGATCAAAGAAAGAGATGATGATTTTGAAACTTTTCATAGATAGAAAACAAATAGAAAAAGATAGACTAGACAGGACATCTAAAAGATATTGTTTTTTTCCATCACTTCGTCATGTATCAAAAAAATACCCTGGCTCATTCATAACATTACCCCTTCCGGAATTAATCCTTGTCCCAAGGGTTAAAAGAAGGAAATCACTCTGCAATTACAGCCCAAAATTCCCAGGTTGCATCTTCTGGAAGGGAATTGCTCCATTGTACCAACACCTGCTTTTGGGGCCACCCTTTGTGCTTGACAAGTCTTCTGTCTAAGACTGCTACTGGTTCCACCAGCATTTGCCCTTCATCATTCACCGATACTTACTAAAGGCGCAAGGCAGGCGTGCGCCCGAGCGACGAGGCCCACTAAAGTGCTTAAAAATTACTAAAAATATAATATAGTCATATACAACATCAACATAAGTGATAAATTAAATGTTAGTGAATCGAAAAACACTATAAGTCATAATTAGAAAAAAGATGTTCAAAACATGTAACCAATCACGAAATGACCGGTCTAACCAAGTAAACAAGCATAAGTAGAAGTCAAAGTTCAAACAAAAGGGCTCTAAATCTCAATTCAGGATTCTTTTATCAGTTCTCATCATCAAATACATCATCTTCTTCCACATAAGCTTGATCACCCTTCAATTTCGGCCTCATCCTCTTCATTTTCATCTATAAGGTGAAGAGTAGATGTAGATATAGAACGACGAATGTATGTGTTCACCGCTCTCGAGGTTCTAGCAGCCGTAGCACTTGGAGCTCTTGGAGTTGACCGTGTATGATGATTTGGCTCTCCAACTCCTGCAACTGTAAAATGGTAGTCCATGTCAATGATTCATCATTGTCGAAGACTAGATCTTCATCCTCATCCTTCGCAAATCCCATCAACCATTCATTGCTTTCATCGACATCATCCAATAACATGGGATCAATAGTGTCTCGTACATTGTATCTACGCTTCAACACTCAATTGTATTTCACGAATACTAGATCGTCCAAGCGAGATTGAGTTAACCTATTCCACTTTTTGCTATGAAGCTACAAAATGTTCTTGTTTAAACAAATTAGATTAAAACATGAAATTTATATCAACACTTCCTTGACATTTTCACAAAGCAAATTCACTTACATGTTCAAAGAAACTTTAGGTCCGCTCACATCCGGACGAGCTACATGTCAGACTAAGAAATTTAATGGCGAACTTTTGAAGATTAGGAGTTGAACTACCAAAAGCACACTACCATTCATGTTTCAATGCCAAATCGCACCTGGAGCCTAGGTGCACTAAACCAAGGCTCACGCCTCAGCAACAACGCCTTACCCAGCCCTCCCAAGGCACCAACCTGCCTGCGGCTAGCGGCGCCTTTAATAACTATGCATTCACCAATGGCAGGACCATGGTGACATGTAGGTTCCCTCCAACATGTTTCTTGAGCAGAGACACATTGAACACAGGCTGAATCTTGCAGTCATCTAGAAGCTTGAGCTTGTAAGGTACAGAAACAATTCTTTGCAATACCTGAAATGGTCCATAGAAACGAGGGGCCAATTTCATCTTCTTCCTTAGAGCTAATGAAGATTGCCTGTAAGGCTAAAATTTGAGGTGAACCCATGCTCCTTCAGCAAATGCTCTCTTTGTCCCGTGTTTGTCAGCAAACGTTTTCATGGTAGACGGAGCGTTGGATAGGTGATGCTTAAGAATGGATGTAAGCTGAGCCCCGTCTTTCAAGAACACACCCTCACTGCCTTTACATTAGTTTGATGGAACTGGTAGAATGCTCCCCGGCGTGGTTTGTATCCATGGAGAGCTTGGAATGGTGTCCTTTGAATAGCTGTTGTAATTAGTTGTTTGGAATAATGGGAATAATGGTTCAATTTTATATAGTATTTGTATTGTAGGGTGCTTAGTGTAACATATAAATGTGGTAGAAATAGGATTGTTAAGTGTACTACATTTTTAAGAGAAAAAGGAACTTCAAACTCTCTCTCTCTCTCTCTCTATACTTAGGCATTTCTAACGTGCTATCAGAGCACCAGGTTAGAGAGAGACCCATGGAGCTCTTAGAGCACAATCGCGATCACCTCGAAAATTGAGCCAGGCATGAAGAACCCAGCTCCGGCTAACCATCCATGCGTTGCCACACCTACCGGAGTTCCGACATCACGCCCCTTCGTCGCTGACAAATGGGTCACATTCTCGGCACCAATTTTTGAGGCTGAGCTCCATTTTTCCTCCTTACTATGGAATTATAGGTGTAATTGTTTCGTTAGGATTTCTTGGTGATTTTGTGATCTGTTCAAGTTTTCTTGAGTACTTTGTTCTTAGCCTAATCTACCTTGAATTTGCTGGTTGGAATCTGCTTTGTTTGTGGTTGAGGAGTGTTTTTCTTACCATGTAGGATGGAGATAAACCCATTCGCAAAGATAGTAATGGTTGCTAGCCAAGGAGTTCTCTTAAGCTCGCCCGTCTATTTTTTTTTAGATAAAAGAAGAATTTTATTGACTAGAACAAGATACAAAGAAGGCGGACTAGAAGTCCACCGAAAAGAAAACGAAACAAAAAAAGCACATAGATTTATGTGTAGCAACTCTTCAATTTCTAGACAAATCGCCCAACAACGAACCCTGGAAAGCGTCGAAAGTATGAGCCTAAAGAGAAGCTTGTACAATGATGTTCTCCCATAAAAGCGAGAGTGATGTTTCTCGATTTCTAAGAATTCGCGAATTTCTCTCGATCCAAATACTCCACAACAGGCTAAAAATGGCACATCCCTACAACAAAGGCGCATTCGCCGATCGACCAAAATCTGAATGAGTAATCATGCAAAAATTCCTCCAAGAGCGAGGCATAATGCAGATCTCACCATGCACTCCCAACAACATGCCCCAGTGTCTCCAAGCCGAGGGCAATGCATGAACAAGTGTTCGTGGGACTCACTAGCCCTTATATAAGCACATATCTGGAGAAATATATGTTTTCGGATGTCTCCGTTGCTGCCAATCATTAGTATTTAAACGACCAAGAACCGTTGATCAAGCAAAGACTTTGTATTTAAGCGGAACTTTGGACTTCCAAATAAAATTGTAAAGTGGAAAGTCAAGCTGTGTATGTGGGCGAAGAGTTTAGTGAAAGACTTGACCGAGAAAGAACCATACTCATCACTCCTCCTTGTGCCTTGCGCGTAGGCCTCGGGCACACCTTTTGCGCACTACTCCTTTAATAACTATCGATTCAACAATATTGCTAAAGATTCAACATATAAAAATGCACCGAGGATTCAACAAAAACTAAGATTCAACAATTGTGCGCTAAGAATTCAACATACAAATGCACTGAGAATTCAGCAAAAACTAAAATTCAACAACATTGCACTAAAGATTTAACACAAAAAATCCCTTAGATTCAAAAATAGGTTGAGAAATAGGGTTAAGATTAGGGCTCGGTATCGAGACTGGTAAGGTAGGTGGCATGAGAATCTGTGGTGGTGTAGGATTAACCGGCTGTGGCTCTAAGGCCTCTGTCATGGCTCAGGAAACCCTAATCGCTAGAGGAAGCACTGTTCTGGCGACTGTTCATGCGGCACAGTTCACTGTTTGCTCTCTACATATAGAAATGAGAGCTGCAACAACTAACAAATTCCGTGACTCGCACTAAACGAGGAAAGCGGAAAACGTAACACTACTACTTAAACGACATCGTAAATGACGTATCAATTTGACAAAACCAAAAGACAAAACAAACACGTATTGACTTAAAACAACACTGTAACTTATCTCCAAACGAAAATGTCTCATTCTGTTATTTCCAGTGTTGAAACAACGGTCACCCCTACATTATCCCTCAATTCGTAGACCGTGGCTCAATCGTAACAAAATCCACTTTAAACGAGTGTGAATCAATGTGGTAAAGGTAGATACTGCCACTTTTGGTTGAACACGCATGTTTGTGCTGATTAGTTGGGCTTAGACCAGTTATCTTTTAGTAATGGAGGCTACCTCTCTGTGTAATTCATTATTGGGGTCTCTTTAGAAAAAAAAAATATTTTGAGGTGTTGAGTGCGCTCCAGTCAACATCAAGTGAGCATCCACGATCACCTTGGAGGTTTATTTTAAAATGTGAGCAGTATTATAAAGGAAAATGAGTCTTGAACACAAACCTTCACCTGCTAATTCCTAGGATCATGGACAAGGTATCTTGAAAAAGATTGTGACATTTTAATTTACCATGCCTGTTTAAGCTTTTATAGTATTATGATATTATTTTAATTGCATCTAAAAAACTCTCCTTAGGTTTGGAGGAAGTAATTGTGGCCTGGTTACCGTTCCTCAGTATTCTAATGTCTTGCATGTTCAGATTTTCTGAACCTATGTAGGGAATAAAAATCCTGAGTTATAACTTCCAAAGAATTTGCTTTGCTTCTCTGTACATCAGTGTAGCTGTTATGCATTGTTGATCTCCTGGAGATGACATTATTTTTGACATCTTGTCTGCAAGTTGTGATTTATGTTCCCATGGACATAGCTCTTGTGTTTGTGTTTGTGTGAGGTGTGTGTGTGTGTGTGTGTGTGTGTGTGTGTATTTGTCCACACTCTCACTATTGGGTTTTCTCATTAATGTTGTAATTGACCAAATCAGCATGTTTTCCTGGATAAGTATTCATTTTCTGTTTTGGCTTTTAGTGAAATTCCCTCCAGCAATAGCCTAAATGTACTGTTGTATATATTTTGATGGGACTATATCATGATGAAGCCTTCTCAAACATCCATATTTGAAGCAATGAGTAAAAGCTATTATATTGTTTTTGTAATTAAAACTATTTAAGCACCTTTATATGTTTGTTACTCATCCAACGACTCAAGTACTTCTTCTTTTTTCAAGATGTTGAAGGGACATAGAACTTACCCCAACGCTTTGTTATTAATTAAGTAATTCTTACAAGAGTAACAATGAGGGCTTAAGTGAGGAGATATCTTCAACAACCAGATAAAGTTTCTCCTCAATATATTTCTGAGGAGGCTTGAACCCCTAATCTTCTCTCGGGAAAGACAAGGGGATACTGCCAAGTTGTCATTGGTACTGTGGCTTAATATGCAAACTCTAAACGTTTTTCTTGTGCTTTTTGCAAACTAATATTCTGAGGGCTGGAGGGGTAATTATATATGTTCCTTTTTGAAATATCATTTTGATGTTAGGTGATTGATGCCTCTTCTAATAGTGATGATGGTTTACAGGACTGCCAAAGATAACCCTCCTGTTACCTATGCCATAGCTGCCTGTGAAACTCAGAATGTAAATGTTACTGTTCTACCATGCTTTGGGCTGTCTGAGGAGAGCCGTATAACAGCCAAAGACATGTGGGGTAAAATGGCCGAGGTAATCATTCCAACTATTTCAGTTGTTACACCAACCCACCCTCTCATTTCATGGGGTGCTGCTCAAGTTGATTCGTGTGGCTTATCTGTCTGGTTTCCTTATATGTCTTGACTCTTGCAATGTATTTGATCAATGACCTACCTCGCTCTTGCCTTTTTGAAAACTTTGTCAGAAGTAAAGAAGCTTATGCCTTATTTTCAATAAAAAGGTGTATGCTGACGTGTGTGTGTGTGTGTGTGTGAATGTGGCAAAATCTCACATGTGCCCTTAGGGCAGACTTCAAGCACTCTTGTTTTGAAAATCTCTCATTTGCTATAGCTGCACGATTCCCGGTGCCACTAGGCCTTGTTTCTTGCATGAAGTTACAAGTGGATGCTTGAAGTATGCCCCTCGAGAGACGCGCTATGTTACCCTGACCCTCCAAATTTGGTCATATACTCGTGTCTACACGATAAGGTTGCGGATTCAGCGTCAGGTTCGGCATGGTAGGGTGGATATGGTTAGGCCAGGCAAGCGAGAGAGAGAGAGAGAGAGAGAGAGAGAGAGAGAGAGAGAGAGAGAGAGAGAGAGAGAGAGAGAGAGAGAGA
>JAOTQG010110559.1:0-22547 GCA_025631175.1 Iris virginica
CCCGCGCGTTGTACCAAAGTTCTCATTGCACCCGCCCGAAGACACCATTTCCTTTCATCCGAGGAAAGCCATTTTTTATTTTTCGTGGGCGTCGAGAACGGGGGTTCTCACACCACCCAAATCGCCCTTTCCCTGGCGAAAAATAAACCCATATATGGGCTTTGGAGATCTACGTCTTGATAGCATGCTCAGAGTTTTTTTCTAGTTCTTTTTCATTTTTGTTTTCATATTTCATGTTTTTGAGTTTTCGTGCTATATATCTATAGGTGAGCCGCATATCTGACTATTTGAGATTGAGCTCAGATCGTAGGCCTAGTTATATTTGTGGTGGTGTTCTTCTTTTCTTCTTCTTTTCTGGTTTGCAACTTCATTGGTAGATTTCTGGTGTTGGTGGTGGTGGCGGAGCTGATGGTGGTTGGCGACAGCGACGAGGGTGGTGCCGATTGGTGGTAGCGATGGCATAGATGGTGTCGGTGTCGGTGGAGATGGAGAGTATTGTTTATTTATTTGAAAGATAATTTAGGATATGATTAGAATATAATTAAGATATTAATTATAATTAAGCATTAGAGAGATAATTTATGATCCAATTCAGGTATTAATTGTAATTTGTTACTTGATGGATAATTTAGGATATAATTAATGTATAATTTTAATTAAAGTGGGATATAAGTAGATAGTATTTAAAAGTTTATTTAAAAAAAATTCAATTTAGGCCCTGAGGTTTTTATGGGAAGAAATAACTAAATTACCCCTTAAAAAGTCATGTGAAAAGTCTGCGGCTTCAAATCAGTTACTTTTTGATAAAATTCGTACAAATAACATATTTTTCAAGAAAAATAGAACATTAGTGTCTAAATTGTAAAGTTTAAAATCTGAGAACTCATTTGATAAATTTACAAAAATTTTATGACCTAAAATACAATTAATTCTTACATTATTTCCCACTTAATTGCATACTCTATTTGGATTTTAATTTTAGCATTAAATTTTATTGCAAACGATGCATTTAATGTGATTATTTATGTAGTGTTTTTTATAACACAAAAATTATACACTAGTAATAGGGTAAATCCGATCAATTGGTTTGATATCTGATTACCTAACAAAAATAGGATTTGTATTTGAAATTGATAATTGACAAATTCATTAGATAAAATCAGATTCCATCTTGGATTTAGTAATTCTAAGTATGGATGCGTGCGCATGTTCAGTAGTATTGGTTTAATACGCCGCCGTCCGCTCTCTTGTCTCTCCATCCATCTTCTCCAGTGCAGCCGGCAGCACCTCTCTTCCATCGAAGAATCGACCTGTCGAATTCACGTACAGAGTTTCGAAAGCATCGATCTTTCCTTCCGGTTAGTCTTTCTCTACCTCTCACTCGCTCCCCCCCCCCCCTACCTTACCGGTACCAATCTTCCCCCTGCTGAATCCGGTCCGTATCCCATTACCCGTATCCGCATCCGGATCGCGTCTTGTTGAACCGGATACAGCGCTGAATTTGAAGGATCTAGGTCAAATAGGCTCTAAGCAGGATAATTGAGTGTTAAAGAACTTCTGTTATCTGCATGTGTTCAACTGTCTGATCTTACGCAAGTGAGAACCGAGTTTTTTATTTTCCGGCCAATCAAAATTGATTAATTATCATCCTGCCCAGATTAAAGATTCCCACTTTCCTCTTTATCGTTGTAGTTTCTAATTGTTTTCTTTTAAAAAACATGATAATTCTCTTATGTATCATAGAAAAAAGATATAGTGGAATTTTAAGGAGTTGTTGAAGTAGATGTACAACAGTTGAAAGCAATGTGCTTTTTATTCTGTAACATTGCCCTCTTCTCGTAGTTAGGGATTTTACAATGCGAAAACTGAAAGCCCTCGATGGTTTTAATTTACTACTGTAATCTCTTTTGCTAGTTTGTAAACACTTGTTTCTTATCTGTAATCATGTTTTCTACTTTTGAAGTTTCATGCTCCAAAGTCCATTATGGATCTTTTTTGCTGTACCTGTGATCATAAAGGTATTTTGACAATGTTCTTTATGGTCCCAGTTTTTGCAGATTATTTATGGAAGCATAGTGATAACGACGTGATTGAGTGTGAGATATTGAAGCGATGGGGACTGAAAATCCTAACCGTGCAAATGCCTACCCAAGACCTGCTGCTTCACCTTTTGCTGCTCCTCAAAGTACCACACCTTTTTTGTCATCTCGTCCGGTGGTTGGATCGGAGGCATCTCCGTTCAGGCCAACCTACATGCCTGCTCCAACAGGTACGCCCTTTCGATCGTCTGCCCCTATGGTTGGATCAGAGGTTCCAGGTTTTAGACCCACTCAACCATCGGCTCCTCCGCCTTCGTTTGGCCCACCGGCCACAGGACCCTTTCAGCGGTCTCCAGCACCCCAATATCCCTTAACAGGTCAAGTACCCCCTCCACCCAGTTCATCCATGGGGCATCCAGTTTTCCCCCCATCAGTTGGACCTCCTGGAAGCCAATTTCCCTCCATGTCAGGTTTCCAAAGTCGTCCGGCCCAGATACCATCAGTTCCAATGGGATCCCCGCCTCAAAGTATGAACAGTGTGCCTTTAAGCAATAATGGCCCCCAGTCATCTATAGACTCGTCGTTTTTCCCCAGGAAAAATATGCAGCAACCTTCACCCCCTATGGCGCCATCTTATCCTGGTTCTATCCGAGGCACTCCACCGCCCCCTCTACCGGGTTATCCAAATATGCAAGCGAACTCAGTATCACAACCACCACCTGGACAAGGTGCACCTTTCCTTTCCCATCGAGGAGGCTATGTTCCACCCCAGTCAGCGGTCTCTGCACCATTTCCTTCTCATCAAGGTGGATATGCACCAGCTCCACCAGTTGCACCTCCTCTAGGGATATATACAGGGGGAATACAGCATCAGGGCTCTGCACCTCCTACTGGTTCTTTGCAGGGTTTGGTAGAAGACTTCAGTTCCATTTCACTTGGATCGGTTCCAGGATCCTTTGATGGTGGTCTTGATCCCAAAGCATTGCCACGACCATTGGACGGTGATGTGGAGCCAAGTTCTTACACAGAGATGTATCCCATGAATTGCAATTCTCGATATCTACGGCTTACAACTAGCGCCATACCGAATTCACAATCCCTTGTTTCAAGGTGGCATTTGCCTCTTGGAGCTGTTGTTTGTCCCCTTGCAGAAGCTCCAGAGGGGGTGAGTATTGATTCATGCTAAAGAACTGTAGTGGTTGATATGGGACATGATTTGACTATTTTATGCCAATAACTCACTTTTGAACTTGCAAATTTTTGTCCATTCAGGAGGAAGTGCCAGTAGTTAATTTTGCTACGACTGGCATTGTTCGTTGCAGAAGATGTCGCACGTATGTCAACCCATACGTGACTTTCACAGATGGTGGAAGAAAGTGGAGGTGTAACATATGTGCTTTGCTTAATGATGGTAAAGCTTCTAGCTATTTCAAGAAGAATCTTTTTATTCTTAAATACAGTTTAGAAATTTATGTGTCAATGAAACAAACTTATCATATATTTTAAATAGGAATTATTTCTGGTTCTGGAGGTTTCCAAAATGAACATTATCATTTAGTAGCATGATGTTCATAAATCATAAAAAGTTATATTTCAAGGGCTTAACCATCCTTCTCTGATGCTGTTTTCACATTTGGACGTGTTTCTAGCCATTCCATTGCCATCTTTACGGCGTTTATCAATCCATGCATTGTTTAAACCTTATCTGCCATTAAAGTGCTGGCATTGGAATTGAATTTGTTTTTTTTCCCCTAATGTAAGGCTTGTATTTGGTACTTTTAATAATGATACTTTTTTAGCCAAAACAGAGAAACTTCTGTTCTGGTCCTTTTGAAGTTCTAACTAGTATGCATACCTCTGAATTCAGTGTCTGTGCTGCATGCTTTAACTTTTCTGGCTCTTGTATTCTGTGAGGCAACTCTTGCTGTTTTGCGGTTGAAAATTTTGAGTTCATTAATCTTCAACTTTTTTCCCCTCAGAACATGATCTATATTCTCCCTGTCTTTGCTGCAGTCAGAATATTATTGTATCTCTGAATGGCTTTTAGTGACTCTTTGTTAGCTTTGAATGCTTAAAAACTGTTTCTTGCATCTTGGCTGGAGCTAATAAAAAACTTGATGTTCTGCTAATAGAAACCATTACTTATATTGTGGTTCTTCCCCTCCTTCTGCCACTTGTTTACACCCTGTTGGAGTTAATATGCAGGAAGACTCCCTGTCGCTAGTATTTCCGCTAGAACTAACTGTGCAATCTTGAAATACTTGGCTCAACCTTAAATAATAATCAGCTATTGAAGTCAGACATGCAATATAACTGTTTATTTCCATGTCACAGCCTCACAGGTTTATGTTATGCATATATTTAAGCAAATTAGTCTCAAATTTTATAATTTTCTGTTACTCAAAAACATAATTTCAAGCTATTGAGCTTTTTGCTGTAACGGGACGAAGTTTTATGCTTTATAGTATCATGCATATGGATGTTATACTATATACACAAAGTAGAATTGTAGATTGAAATTCACAACTAATTGAAGGGTAGCTTCTGTCTCTGCCTATGAATGGACCACAAGGGGGTCATTCATGAAATAGGAGTTATCCACACTTTGAACTTCAATACTGAACAGAATATCAGGTGCATGACTTGAAAAAGCAAAGTGATAATGGTAGCATTTTTGGTCTGTCTGCGAATCAATTATCTTAAGCTTTAGTAGGGCGTAAAACTGTAGTTATTACATCAGTCATTTAGGTACTAGAAAAGGACAAGTTATTTGAATCAAGTTCTGATAAAACAATAAGTGAATGGGGCAATGGGAAATCTTGATATATGATATATTAGCTGTGTTGACTCCAAGTGTTTGTATTTGTGACTAAGGCTCTGTTATGTTGAGCTAAGCTCTGTTGACTACCAAATTCACACAATTTCTTCTTCTTATTTAAACTAATGATGTATTTAGAAAAGGTGATTCGAAAAATAGGTACCAGCGCTTTTGGAAGTACTTATATTCATCAACTTTTTATTTATATTTGGTCAAGCAGTTTGTGTCTTTCTCTTTATAGCTTGGGGTTTGAAGGTTGCTGGGTCCACCCACACTTGTCCATGTTGATAGTAGCATCTGTCCATGTCAAGGAATCATTCTATTGAAGTGTGTATGGGCATGTGCAAACATAGATGTTCTATCGTTTTGGGGTTTATTAATGGTGTATCACATAGCTACTGGCTGATTTTAGATGCATGTGGATCATTCTGCTTAATTTCTTATGCCTGCTTTTCTGTCCTGTCTGCTTGTAATGCAAATCATCCTGTTGTGTGTGTGTGTGTGGGGGGGGGGGGGGGGTAGGGAACCTTTCCACCCTCCCCACCAAAGATGAACGGGTGTTGGTTTCATCAAGTATTCATGCTGACCTATTCCTATCAACATTGGCAGTTCAAAATGATTATTTCGCTCCTTTGGATGCCAGTGGCCGCAGAACTGACTTCAATCAACGCCCTGAACTCATGAAGGGTTGTGTGGATTTTGTTGCTCCAGCTGAATATATGGTGCGGCCTCCAATGCCACCACTATACTTTTTTCTGATTGATGTATCGATATCTGCTGTTAAAAGTGGAATGCTTGAGGTACGCACTTCTGCTTGGCACTCATATCTGTTTGCACATGCGTGCATTGTACATTCTACATTATTTTGACACAGCATTATAATCAACATTTTCAACATGATTGCCCAAATGAATGTATGTGTGTGTGTTCATACGCTGTGGGATGGTGTGATCCTATGGCTGTGGTTGCATACATGCACGCAACCATCTCTTGCTGTCTGGGCACTATCAGAGTACTGAACCTTCAATCAACTTATGACGAATATACATTCTCTCGCCCCCCCTCCCTTGTTTTGCAAGGGTTAGTATATAGGTTGTTCAGAGCTAGCGCTTTACTTGAACTGTTTTTATTTTAGCGCGGTAGGGTTTTAGTTCCCCCGGATATCCTGACATATATTGTGTCTGACCGCTGTGGGCAAGGTGCAATCAAGTTTATGGGAGTTTGCATACTTGCAAAGCTGCTACCCATTGACTGTCGGTGCAGTGGTTTGAGGGCTGAAACTACTGCGAGTGCCAGCATATGCTAAACATGTGATTAGAGCTTTCTACGTACTAGTGGTACAGTGCTTTCAGAATCTGCGCCTTTTCCTTTTAGTTGCTCGCTTTTTTTGGAGGCTTATTAAAAGGATATGAGATTGAACGGCTCACACGATTCCCCATGCAGATGGGGTGTAATGTACAGGATTCACAGCCCTTAAATGAGTTATGGGTAGCTTGGGAATGGGATGTAGGAAAGATATAGATGAGGTGGATGCCATGGAAGCCATTAGTCAGGTGCGAACAGCAGACCGCTATAAGTCTATATCATCATCCAGAAAATTAATTTCAGGAATGTAAGTAGCTACTGGAAATAGCTTGGGACCTTTCTCGAGTCCGGATATCAAAATTCATCAAAAAGAGTAGCTGCCAAAACCGAAACAAGCTCCCTAAGGTCACATGGGAACCTCAGTTCTTTTGCAACACTCTTATAGAGGCCAATTTTTGTGCTCATAGCGTCATAGGATGGCAGCATTGAGCTACAACCAGCCAACCACTACTGTAGTTCATTAGCAGACACTCCCTAATGGGGTTAGGGGAAATGTCTTTCTAGGTGAAGATTTTTTGGTTTTGTTTCCTTTTAATGTACAAAGAGAAACTCCCCATGTCCTTGTAGTTCACTAGTAGCCTCCCTTAAAAGAAGTTTGACTGGCGGATGTGGTCTGTTGGCTAAGATTTGTGCAGTTTGGTTTTGTTTTTGTCCTGTGTAGAGAAAGAAATTCTCTATCCTGTTTTGGTTGTGGTGTTCTTACTGGGGTGGTCATGCAATATTCTTCGGTCTTTGAGCATATATTTTCTGAGCTGCTTAAGTTACCTTGTTGAGTCCATATTTGCAATTTGCTATTATTCCAAGGTTATTTTATTCAAATGATATATATTTCTTCATATCGATTTAATTATGCTTTTCTTGATGAATTGCTAAAACAGTGGTGCGTTTACTAGTGCAATTTTATCAAGCTGGAAGCACTAATTAAATTACGTTGCAGGTAATGGCACAGACTATTAAGTCTTGTTTGGATAAGTTGCCTGGAAACCCCAGAACACAGATTGGATTCATAACTTTTGACAGTACGATTCATTTTTACAATATGAAGGCAAGTGTTATACAGCTTCAAAATGCCACATTTCCATTTACCTGTACAATCTTAGTTTTCGTAATTAATCTTTTGATGTTTTCCTTTTGTCAGTCATCGTTGACACAACCTCAAATGATGGTGGTCTCAGATCTGGACGATATATTTGTTCCTTTGCCAGATGATCTCCTTGTCAACTTGTCAGAATCTAGAACTGTGGTGGATGCATTCCTAGATAGCTTACCTTCCATGTTTCAGGACAATGTGAATGTGGAATCTGCTTTTGGTCCAGCCCTAAAAGCAGCTTTCATGGTTATGGTTAGTCTTATGTGCCTGTTTGAACTTTGATCTGTGACTCTTTATATCACCAGATTTACAGATATTTTTGTAAGTTAGTTAGGGTTAGATTTATTTTCATATATCTGGTTTGGTATTAAGTTACTCCAGTCCTCCAAAGTCTTCTGTCCCAATCTCGAGTTGAAAGTAACAATTCATTTGAATCTATACAGAGTCAGCTGGGCGGGAAATTGTTAATTTTCCAAAATACACTGCCATCACTTGGTGTTGGTCGCTTAAGATTGCGAGGAGATGATATTCGTGTTTATGGGACAGATAAAGAGCATGCTTTAAGAGTAGCAGAAGACCCATTTTACAAACAAATGGCTGCTGATTTCACAAAATTCCAGATAGCTGTGAATATATATGCATTCAGTGATAAGTACACTGATATTGCCTCACTAGGTACGTCTTCACGCTGCTTTATTCCATCTCTAATTGATCATCGCTAAGATTGCAATTGAATCATTGAAGAAACTATCCCAGTGACGGGCCTTTCTGCATTTCTTAGATTCGTAAATCTTTTGCTGTACTTTTGTTGCTAAGGTTGTATGCTTGACCTCTATAACCGGTTGCTGTTTGGATCTAATTTCTAGCATCTGGAATTGAATTTTGTGTACATGGATTCATGAACACTATTTGGATCCTTTTCTAGCATCTATCTTTTTGTTTTCCAAAGGGGAGGGAATTTAATAAAATTGAACTATATTGCAGTGCTGAAATACCATGCAAAAAATATGGGAAAAACTGTTTGATTAATGGAACATTGTACTCTAGTGTAACCTTCTCATGGATAGTCAATAGTGTAAATAAAAGTGTGGTCAACATACTTTTCTTGAAAGAAAATGCCTAACTACTAAGATTAGAGTAGATGTGATGGTACACAAGTACATGAATAATTGGCACGTGTCCCCATTGGTACATGATGCATCTCTTATCTATCCCTCTGTCAGAGATGGTCCACCGTCGATGTGATGTGTAGCTTACAATCAAGAAAGAAAGGTTTCCATGAGTACAAGACAGGCTCTTATTTACAGAGAATTCATGGTTTATCATACTTTCACATAAGAAATTGCTCAAAAGATTGAGCATTCAAATCAAAATTTGCAATTCAACCCTGCATTTTATAGCCTTGCACAGGCTGAAAGAAGAAAGAAAGGACGAAAAAAGGTCAGCAGTAGAAGAAGAAAGAAAAAAAAAGGGAGAAATTAGAAGGGCAAAGAATGGATGCTTTTTGTAATCAGAGGCTGAAAAGAGAAAGAAGAAAAAAAGACATGCCCAGGAGAAGAAACTGGAAAAAGAAAGTAGAAATTGGGAAGGAAAATAAGTAGTAAATATTTGTTTCATGATGCGTGGCTGAGAGAAGAAAAAAAAGGAAGAGGCCGATAACAAACTTTAAAAATTAAGGAAGGAGGAGAAATAATGAAGGAAGATAGGCTTCTGTTACCTAGGGTGAAATAAGTAAAAAGAAAAGAAGAAAAAAATGTATAGGAGGTATTTGTGTTGTTCACCGGCGGTTATGGATGTTACTGGTGGATATTATTGCTGTTTGGTGTAGTGAGAGAAGGTGGGAGGTTTCTCTTTCAGGGCATTTTACAGTGTGCCGCAAGGAACAAATGAGTTTGCCTGTTTTCATAGACTGGCTAGGTATAATGGGGTCTTATCATTATCTTCATGACTTTTCCATGCGTGGCCCACCGAGGGAGATGCTCAGGAATTCTCATTTAGGATATTCCAGGACACCTCAAGTCTCAAATAATCACACCCCCTATTTTTATTGCTGGGGTCGCTCTTTACGGTGTCATTATTTTCAGTGTTAGTTTGGCAAACACGTGGCTGATTGACAATATGAGTTGTATTTTCCCTCGATGCTTTCAACTTCATGGGTGTAGAAACTGTTCTTGAGTTTGTCATGATCTCGGAAGCAGGAAGCTTTTCATCCAGTGATAAGTGGTTCATTTATTTATATGTAAATTTTAATGTCTTTTGAATATTGATTCCAGCTTTATTTCCATACAGGAACCCTGGCAAAATATACTGGTGGTCAGGTATATTACTATCCCAGCTTCCATTCTGCCATTCACAAAGAGAAATTGAGACACGAGCTGTCCAGAGACCTCACTAGAGAGACTGCTTGGGAAGCTGTAATGCGCATAAGATGTGGGAAAGGTTAGTCAGATTCGATACTGTTAAACATGCTGCAAATAATTGCATCTACGTAGGCCATTTTCACTGGTGAACGTGTTGTTTCTTTTTCTGTATTTGAGTACATTACACACACACGGTAAAAGCTCACTTCCTAATTTCTCCTCTCTCCTCCTTCCCGTCTGTCTCTTCCTCAATGGTTGGCTCCAACTATGGAGACATCATTGCACAGTTTGAAGCACTTGGCTGACAACATGCGAAATCACTTGTTAGGATTGTTTGATTTATTTTATTACCTGCCAACACGCAATATCACTGTTATAAAATAAGTAGGAGTAAAACAGAGTATATGGCTTGCAACTTTAGTGGTAAGAGGAGGATTAATGAAGTGAAAGTTAAGTTAGATGGAGAAGAAATATCTCAAAGGCAAATATTTTGATATTTAGGATCAATCATTGATCAAGATGGAGAGGATGTTAATCATAGATTACAATCGAGTTGGATAAAATGGAAGAGTGCATCTATAGTGTTATGTGATCGGCGTATGCCACTAAAGCTAAATGAAAATTTTTATAGGACAATTGTTAGGCATGCGTTATTGTGTGGAATAGAGTGTTGGGCTTCTAAGAAGGAACATGCTAATAAGATGAGTTTAGCGAAAATGCGGATGCTTAGAAGGATGTACGGTTAGACTAGAAAAGATAAGATTTGTAATGAATAAATGCTAGAAACAATAAAAGTAGCCTCTATAGTAGAGAAAATGAGAGACAATTGCCTAAGATGATTCGGTCATGAACAACGTAGGCCCCATAGTGCTCCAGTTAGAAAGTGTAATGATATTAGTCTTAATCAAGCAAGGAGCAAGTTTGGTGGTGGCCATAATGGGTGGGATGCATCTACGAGTCTTTCTATCACGTATGCCAATTCCTGGAAGATAATTTCTAGTTGATTTCACCTCTTCTATTCTTATATTGTTATGAGGTTGGGCTTGGGAATCGAGTTCGGTTTTGGGAGGATCATTGGATAGGAACTTTCCTCTCAAGTTCTCTTTTAATCGTTTGTTTCGGCTTTCTAGTTTTCATAACGCTCCTATTGCTGTTTTTCTTGTTAGAGAGGGGGGTCAGGTTACTTGGGATTTTCACTTTGGGAGGAATCTTATCGATAGAGAATCCACGATGGTTGCAAAATTACTTCTTCGGTTGTTTCTTTTCGTCCTTTGGATCTTCAATCCGATCGTCGTATCTTGGTTCCTGAACAGTCCGGGTCGTTTTCTGTTTAAGTCCTTTTCTAAAATTCTTCATCCACATACACAACTTGATTTTTCTCTTTACGATTTTATTTGGAAGTCCAACGTTCCGTTTAAGTACTTGCTTGGTCAATGGTCCTTGTTCTATTGAATACTAATGATTGACGGCAAAGAAGAAACGCGAAGATGTGCATATCTCCAAATGTGTGGTTTATGTGTATGGGAATTGGGAGCTAGTGATTCTCATGAGCATTTGTTCATGCATTGCCCTATGGCTCGGATTCGTCGGTGCAGGTTGTTTGGGGTGCCAGGTGGGATCTATATTTTGCCTCGTAGCTTGGAGGATTTCTGCATGATCAGTCCTATGAGTTTTGGTTGATCGAGGAATGCTTCTTTGCTATGGAGTTGTGCTGTATTGTGTCCGTTGTGGACTATTTGGATCGAGAGAAACTCTCGAATTTTCAGAAATCAAGATTTTCGAGTTTGTCTTTGGGAGATTTGTCTGGAGGTTGGAAAGCTACTATATAGTAGTTTGTGTGTTTTTGTTGTTTTTTTGTTTTTGGTGGATTCCTTGTGCACGTTCTTTGTACCCTCTTTCTCTATCAATAATATTCTTCCTTTATTAAAAAAAGAGAAGAAAAACTATGGACATCAACAATATGGAAATACATGAAAGACCGTGGTTTGTATGGTGACTTGGCACAGGATCGCGTGGAATGACGGAAAATGATTCATCTAGTTGACCCTAGTGATTGAGATTAAGGTCTTGCTGTTGTATGTGGTATCTGACATTAGTTTTGTTTGGATTTCCAAGAAATTCACAAAACGAGTCCCTTCAAGAACTACTTCTTTCTGCAAATATTCCCCAGGTAGTTGGTGATAAAATGTGAGAATGGGAGAGCATAACAAATTTGTTAGATGATGTCAAAATTTTGAACAAGTCCAACATACATCCCCATATTTTTGGAGCATATTTTTTTGTCGGCAACATTGTCCTGAAAAGGAAGGGCGAGTGGCTAACTTGTAGCGTAAGGTCGGAAAGTTAGCTTTTCCCGTAAACATTCATAATATCTGGTTTATCTAACATCCCTTTTTCTTGTATACAAATAGCCATCTTCTCATTTCCTTCACAAAATGCCTCCACTTTTTATTTCTTTTTCTTTGTTCTTGCAAGGCAAAAGTTTCAAAACATGTATTGAAATGTGTGCATTGGAATCAATGATTTAATCAATCGTGTTTTATTTCCCATGTACTTTTCACTTTCACTAAATGCCGAAACACATTTGCATTACACGTTTCAACACTTCTACCTTCCAAAAAATTAAATGAAATATAAATTGGGGCATTTTAGGAAGAAAATAAACGGGGAGATGACTAACTGGCAACTGTTTACAACTAGATGGGTACATACATGTATGTGTATATGTATACAAATATATATATATATATATATTTGCGCACACATATAAAAAAGATGATAAGCATTGCCAAAATGGGAATGCTAAGATGGATGTGTGGTAAAACTAGAAAAAGTGAAATTTTTAATCAACAGAGTCACTCCTATAGTCCACTTGCGATAGAATGCTTAAGATGGTTAAAATACGTACAATGTAAGCCGCTTAATGTACCATTAGCAAGTGTGATGATATTAACCTCAATCGAGCTGGGTGTAGGGGAAAGCCAAAGATAACATAGAAATTTATAATGCAGAAAGAAAGATATGGAGGATTATGACATATGTGATGACATTGCATTTGACCTTATTGAATGGCGTAAAAATATTCATCTTCTTATTTCATGCTGTAGGAGTTCGCTTCACATCCTACCATGGGAACTTTATGCTACGATCTACCGATTTAATAGCACTTCCGGCTGTGGACTGTGATAAAGCTTATGCAATGCAGTTTGCTCTTGAAGAAACATTGCTCACAAATCCGACTGTGTATTTCCAAGTTGCTTTATTGTATCCTTTGATTCTTGCAAAAGAATACTTCTCTTTCATTGTGCTGAAACACACTTTATTGCTTGATTTTACTATTTTTTTTGTTGGATGTTTTTCTTGTTGACTCAAACCTTTCTCCTCTGATTTTTTTTAATAATAAAGCTTAGTAAGCTTCAAGGAAGACTCTAGTTTTGAATCTTTAAGGAAGAAATTTTGAAGCTCTGTTTTTACCCATTTTGTTACTTCAAAATTTCCTGAATACCACTGGATTATTGAGGAATTTCGTATCTATCTGAAGAAGATGGGTGCTTGGCTGGATACTTTGAATACATTTTATCGAATTGATTAAATGAAAAGAAGTACTTAACCTTTGAAAGATACACTGCATCTTCTGGTGAAAGGCGTATAAGAGTACATACAGCAGCAGCGCCAGTTGTTGCAGATCTAGGAGAGATGTACCGCCAGGCTGATACTGGTGCCATTGTTTCCTTGCTTTGTCGATTAGGTACAAACTTCTCCCATCAGTAATCTGGTTTTTGTTTGATCGTGGCATTTCCTTGATATGCTAGTTATTAACTGAATGTGTTTGCAGCGGTTGAGAAAACTCTATCCTATAAATTGGAAGAAGCTCGGAACGCTGTTCAGCTGAGGATTGTCAAAGCCCTCAAAGAATATCGAAATCTCTATGCTGTGCAGCATCGCGTGGGAAGCAGGATGATATACCCAGAATCACTGAAGTTTTTACCGCTATATGGTCTAGCATTATGTAAATCAACAGCTCTTCGGGGTGGGTATGGGGACGTGCAGCTCGATGAGCGGTGTGCAGCTGGGTACACCATGATGGCTTTACCTGTAAAAAAGTTAGTGAAGCTTCTATATCCCAACCTGACACGGATAGATGAGTATCTTTCAAAGGTATGGCTTCCTCTGCCAATTTTTAGCATCTTAATTTTTGGTGTTAATCATTTTAATCTCAAGTGTTACACTTGCATCTCTGCATACATCTATTCAGGTGGACGATTTCAACAAGATTTGTAAAAGGCTACCGCTTGCTGGAGAAAGCTTAGACTCCAGAGGTCTTTATGTTTATGATGATGGTTTCCGTTTTGTTATATGGTTTGGCCGAATGCTTCCACCTGATATTACCATGAATCTACTTGGGGAAGATTTTGCTACCGACTTCTCAAGGGTAGGCTCCTTTTCTTGCTAAACTTATAGGTGTCTATATCATTACGTACAGATATTGCAACTATAAATAATATGCTTATGCACCTTCTATACGATCATATAAGTTTGGGATAATATAGCCAACGATAGTATCACTTTTTGTAAAGAAGAGGTTTCTCAAATTTTAAAATTCCCATCAACTAATATCATAGCATGTTTAAAGTATATCATCAACGAACATATTCAACATATTCTTGATAACAAGAAAAATATGTGAGGCATATGTTTCTGATTGATATATTAGTTTGTAAAATATATACCTGCATCTGTATGCCAGGATCTTACTGAAGTATTATTGCGGTTTTCTGCTTTCCTTTCTGGTCACATGTTCAGTTCACCCATTTCTCCATTTTCCTCGTCTCTTCATGATTTCACGGGATGCGTCTTTCACAATTTTTTGTGGTATCGCTCATTGCTGTTCACCTCCAGTAGTGTTTTATCTCGTGACGTGCGTGTGTTTTGCAAAAATCAGGTTATCCTCAATGAGCGTGACAGTGATTTGTCAAGAAGGTTAATGGGGATAGTGAGGAAACTTAGAGAGAGCGATCCGTCGTATTATCAGCTGTGCCATCTAGTAAGACAAGGTGAACAGCCGCGTGAAGGCTTCTTTCTACTTGCAAACCTACTTGAGGATCAGGCTGGTGGTGTGAATAGTTATGTTGACTGGATCCAGCAAATACACCGGCAAGTTCAGCAGTAGTATTCAGGTAAGACTGCTCCTATCACTGTTTTGTTTCACCAGGTGTTGTGATGCCCTAAGATTATTCTCTATCATAATTCACGTATGAAATTGATTTTGAGCCTCTTTTGATGCCTCTACCTTGTCATTTTCCTTATTTACTTTTTAAAGTAAATTTTAAGAATGAGACTATGGATTTCTAATGAGATTGCTAATCACACTGGTGTGGAGAGCGCACGTCTGTATTGTTTAAACTGAAGTTCTTATCCTGGCAGGGGTACATCATAGCCTCATTTTCTCCACTGGTGCAACCAAATGCTTTCCTTGAATCTGGCAATAATTTGAGGTGCTGATTCTTGTCAAAATGTTGATGTTTGAGCTGATGGAAACACGGTCTCTTGGAACTCGCTAATTATTTTTGGTTGCAAGACCGCTCTACAGCCTATTCTTGTTTATTTCCTCACCGGAGTTGCAAGAGGATAGTCAGCTGAGAGAGGTAGAGTTGGAAAAAGATATATAGTTGCCGGCTTTGGATTTAAAATGACTGGAAGTAGCGCGAAGATGTCATTGGCGCTAGGCTTACAAGTCAGAAAGTTTGTGGGTATTTTGTTAGTTTTGTTGCCAAGGCAACTCTATAGACTGTTGTTTTTATTTTGACATCTTCATAAGTTTTGGGCTCTGATTTTGTTTACTTAAAAAAAAAAAAAAAACTCAGGTTCAGGTGTTGTATAAATAGCTGTCTGTGTATTTGGGTTGTGCCCTTTAATTCTTATTTCTCAAAGTACAACTATTTTACCATTTTCTGATTCTTATACAAGTACTGTAGCTTCCTTCCAGCAGAATGTAACAATTATTAGTTGTGGGATTAAATCGTGTCAGAAAATTTTGTTTTTATATAGAGAGAGATGCAGGGCCTCTTCACTTAAACGGTTTCTTGGTTTTGTTTTTTCTCTTGGTTCCACCGTGTTCAATATAAATATCAGTTGTTCGTTTAAATCGAAATCCCACCGTCCCAAAAAAGTCTACCCACTTTGACTTTTTACTATATTCAATTTTGAGCACATATTTACAAAACTCGATCTGGTATTATGAAATTATATAAATAGGGGCATCAATGCTTATTTTTACAAATGTGTAATATTAAGTACTCCCTCCGTTTCGTAATAGATTATCTTTTAAAAAATTAAAATTTATTTCATAATAGTTGTCCTTTTAGGATTTCTAGACTTTTTAAACTCATATTTTTCTAATTTACCTTCCTATTGCTCATGTTAGTAACCCTCGTGTGGATGATCATCATCATATTCCTCGACGCACCGACTAATTTCAAGTATTTAATTTTCACGCTCTATAGTAATACACACAATTTGGTTGTACTTATGACGAAGTCAAAATGGAGGTTTTGAAATTGAGTATTTTTGCTAGGGTTTATTAGCAATAAAGAAATAAAAACATTGGTTCAATTTTGTTTTCATCCCAATATTTCCATGCCAACTAGCGCTATAAAAGGAATCTTCATTAATCATATAATTCCTTTGATTCTCATAAAAGTAATTTCTACAAACATATACTCCTACCATGGAGAAGCTCATTAATTAATTAGTCTTAATTATCTCATCCAATTACAATTGTATTAGAGAAATCCTAGGCATATTTTTGTGATTCCTAGGATTAAAGAAACTTATCTCAGAGAGGCAGCCATCTTTCCTTGTCGAATCAAGATCTTAATTATTCCATCCATCCATCCGTTTCAAAATTGATGCCCACTTTGTATTCATATATTTCCTCCATTTCTTTTTAAGTGTTCATTTTTTTCTTTTTAGGCTTTACGTTGCTTTTATGACATTTAAAAAGAACGAGCATTATAAAAGTTGACACCCGTATTCTGGAACAGATCGATGAAGTAATGCGCTCAAGTGGAATTATTTTGTAGAAATATGGAAAAAGAGGTAGGATACTGCAAAAATAATTATTTTTTTAAGTGGATTGTTAGTGGTTCTCCTACTTATCTCCCACCGAGTGATTCAAATCCGTGATATACTGAAAATATGGTAATTTGCATAATTTATCCTTGTAGTTTGACTAAATTCTTTTACCCCCCTCAAGTTTAGCCATTATACAGAGTCTACCCTTTTATCTATTTTATTGATTAATTCAATTTTTTTATAATTTTTATAATTTATAATTTGTCATTTTATCCACGAGGGTGAACTGTGCAAATTATCCATTGAAAATGTGAAAAATAATTTGTCATAAAACCACAACTCGTTATCCTATAAAAAACAAGCATTTAATGTTGTTGATAGGATATCCTATCTTCTATTCATATATGTCATTAAATAATAAGTTGAATATAAGTTACTACATCAAATATTTTCCTTCATCACTTTTTCCTTTAAAAGATATGCAATTAGTTCAATTATGAAAAATAAAAACAATATGAAATCTTTATGTATGCAATTACTTTTAAAAAATAAATGCTTTACTCTAAGTTATTTACAATATGAAATCCTTTCTCAAATGGGAAAAAGAAACACCATATGAAATCTTGTTTAATTATAAAAGTAAAATCATTTGACATATTCTAATAAATGACACTCCTTCCGTTCCATAATAAATGATCTTTTAGATTTTTATTAAGAAATAATATATATTATCAAATTTATCCTTATTAAATAATGTCTATTTATTGATGTTAAAAGAGATATATGTAATTAATGGTCATGAATAGCATGAAAAAATAGGAGGATAAATTAAAAAATTATGGATAGAAAAACTTAAAAATTTTAAAAGATCAATTATTATGGAACAATTTTTAATTTTTAAAAAGTCGTCTATTATAAAAAAATATATATAATTTAATAATATAGTTAAGCCGATTAATTATGATCATACAAATGGAGCCCAAAAATAACGGAGTATTTAGTGCCACACAGATAAAAGGTACACCATGTTCTCGTGAGAGAGTACATTTTATTTTACACAAGTATTAAGAAACAAGTTAAAAATGGATCATATTTATTCCTTATAAAATATAGTAGTAATAAGGTTGCGATTACGTATTTAATATGATATAATTTTTGATCTTTTAAGGTTCTTATCATTATTTTTTAAAATATTTTTTATTTTAATTATTATAAAATATTATATCACAAGATCATCGAATACATCTAATTTCTAATCGGATTTAAGTAACATGATTACATGATCAAAAAGAAAAGATGTAATCTTTAAATGAGATCAATGGAAAATGAAAATGCCTTCACTAGAGTAGGAAAAATGGGAATCAATGGGTGACTCAGTGATAGAGCTTGATTTTTTAGGACAAAATATATATATATATATATATTAGAGTAGGAAAAATAAAGAATTATAATTAAATTGAAAGGATAATATAAATAAAAGATTTCCTTTTTGTCTTTTTACTTTTGGTTTTAATTAGGTTGGAAGTTGGTAAGTGTACCCGGGAAATATCAATCATAAGATGGGATCTAAAAAGCACCAACCAAAATTAGACAGACGAAATCTTGTCACTAATCAGCCTAACATTAACCCACCCACTAATTCATCACTTGACACATGTTACTCTTAACAAAAAAAAAATAATATAAAATTGTCTATTTTTCCATTTCAAAAAATGCGTTTTCTTTCATTATTGTTCACGATAAATGATCAATTTTATTTAAGGTAATGAAAATTGTTTCATTTATATATTTTATATTTTCCCTTTTCTTTAATTATATATATATATATATCTGTTTAAATAAGAACATCAATAAAATGCAAACTATGCGAACTATTATGAACTATAAATACATAATTATGAACCATAAAATACATAACTGTGAACCATAAATACATAACTGTAAATCGTAAAATACAATTGTAAATCATACATATAAATTTAATGGTTCACGGTCGTTCGCACGGTTTTTATTAATTTTTATGTAATTCGCAGCTGAATAGTTCCTATATATATATATATATATATATATATATAATACTCCTTCCAAAATGAATTTCAAAATTTATATTTATCAATTTTGGAATGAGGGAGTACCATGAATAAGCTCAACAATTTTTTACTCGCAAGATAAAAAGGTTAACTTGACAAGTATATGAATTAAATCAAATTTCATTTAATACGTTTTCAACTATATATATTGCCTTTTGACTGTGAAATTGTTCATTGGTTACAGTAAAATTAATTAATTTTGTAGGAGTAATTAATTGTCTTGTACTCCAAGTTTAGTTGACATCATTGTACTGATGATTATCTGGAAATTACTCATAATTCTCAAGTAGAGAGTACTTTAAGGACACTTCATTCAACATACAGAGAGTTTCACTTTGGAAAATAAAATAGTTTTTAAATATTTATGAAACATAATTATACATTAAGACTCCAATATATTTAACATTTATTTAATTATACATTAGAATTATATATCCCTTAAACCAAATTGGAATGGGGAAAAGAAAAAAAAGAGAGAGAGAGAGAGATAGAGAGAGAGAGAGAGAGAGAGAGAGAGAGAGAGAGAGACCCTACCAACCTGTCATGATTCCCAATCTTCCTTGAATGCCTAATTAATTGAATAGGTTAGTTTGCATTAAAAAATTGACAAAGAAATTACTGAACCTGGATCAAGAATCTCATCAAGGAATTAATTACATATATATATGTAATGAGCTAGAAAGAATGCACACTTTATATGCATGATTGGTAACTAGATAGCTAGCTAAGGTTTTCTTGCTGCAATCTTCTTCTTTCTTTCTCTAGTTCAAGAGCCCATGAGCAGGTGAAGTTGCCTCATGATCTGATCTTTCCTTGATTGAAAGGAGCAAGTTTAGATCATGCTGGCAGCTTCAACTACTACTGGTTCATGACATATATATATAATTAGCTATCAGAGAGAGAGAGAGAGAGAGAGAGAGAGAGAGGCTCTTATGGAGGAGAAATGTTGTGAGGGAGAGAGATTTATATAGTGGGAAATGGAAAGGAAGGAGGAGAGAGCATGTCTCCATGTTAGTGGTACGTACTTACACTTAATAGTACAGACAGCTGATTAATTACAAGTAATTGATTGTGTTGTTGGTCTTAATTAGGGACCGAACGAAAAGATTAACTAGATGATCAGATGATTAAAGTAAGTACTACAGTAGTTTATATTCATGATCATATATAATTAACAGTTAATCATTTTCTCTTGGAGTGAATATATATTATAAAAGTAGTGCCCATTCTAATATTTAAGCTTTTTCCTTTATCAAAATGAAAAGGAAAACATATGTCTAAGTTTAATTCATATATATATATATATAAATTAAATTTTTTATAATTAGTATATTATAGGAGTATAAGCCAAAGAGAAAAAGAGGAGGAGGAGAAGAAGGGAGGGAGGGAGGGAAGATAATGGGCAATTGGGCAGGGGAAAATACCCCATTTGGTCCCTGACCTTTAATCCAATCTGTCTTTTAGTCTCTATCCTTTAAACTAACCCCATATCATCCTTGAGTGTTTTAAAAATTACCTCATTTGGTCCCTGACCCAATTTTGACCGAGGTGACTGAAAATTAATCTTACATGGCGCTTAGTTGGAGCTTAAGTAGATATTTAAAATTGGGAAAAAAAATTAAAAGATACTATTGCCCTCCATTATTAAACATGGCGCTTAGTTGGAGCTTAAGTGGATATTTAAAATTGGGAAAAAAAAGTTAAAAGACACTATTGCCTTTCATTATTAAAATTGGGAAAAAATTGGGTTAAGGACCAAATAAGGTAATTTTTAAAACATTCAAGGATGATATGGAATAAGTTTGAAGAATAGGGACTAAAAGGCATACTAGATCAAAGATCAGGACCAAATGGAATATTTTCCCGGCAGGGCAGTGGTCCAGTGGTTTGGTCCAAAGTTAAGACAGGTTGAATATTTGTCAAACCCACGCCACTTCCCATGCAGAGACAAAACCTGCTGGTGAGTATTTCTAGAACTACCCACACCTTTTATTGGATTTACTTTTGAGACCCCTCTTCTTTCATCGTCTCTTCTGTTGGGAAAAGGCATCCGGTTCCAAACGACCCGATAGGCCGGCCGGCCAATGCTTTTCTTGAAGGGTTACTCAGTCCGATATAATTATGTATTAATTGGTTTAGAACAATTGACTGAAAATTTATTCTTTTCATCCTAATTAAAGTCGAGTAATTAAAAATGAATTTTTAATTAATTTTGAGATCGTTGTTTGTTATTTTGAAATTAATTTATATATATATATATATAGAAGACTATATATTATATTGTTCCGAATAGCGCTGCAAAAGTGCAACAAATGTGAGACGTTTAAAACAATCGAGAAATCGACCATGAGGGGCCGGACCATTTGCAATATATATATATATATATATATATAGATTAAGACCGATGATCACTTCATTAATTAGCAATGTATTATATATAGTTGGATTTCAAACCAAAAAAAAAAAAGGGTTGCATATGATCCACTAGCTACTATAAGTATATATCTTTCAATTCTCCTGTGTTGGATAAAGAGAGTTTTATTGAACAAAGAGTTACCTAGCTAGATAAAGGGAGTCTGTAGCTTTATTTTTTCTAGATTTATATAGTCAGATGTAAACCTAGCTAGATCAATCAGTATAGAGTATAAAATAAAGAGGGCTTTATCTCTACAAACATGGAATGCCAAATGTCAGGAGCTAGCTAGCTAGCTAGCATCTTCTTAATTAATTAGAAATTATAATAAGATTAAAATGGTGACAGCAAATGTTATAAAAAACATTACATACACATTACACATGAGTGAGGAGGAGGAAGTAAGTTTATAGGTAAAAAGTAAACAACCTGTTATTAGCAATTAGAAAAATGACATGTCAAAAGTTGGTGTGATTTTTTACATTTTTTGGGCATGTTTTGTTTCTTTTTAACTTGTTTTTGATTCCCTTTCTCTTTTGGTAGGTTTTGTTTTGGGCAGATGGAACCAACCAATGGATTAGCTTTGGCAGACTCATATATCCTCCCCATATCAAATAAATCAACAAAGTGGAAATATTTGGGCATTCCAACACAAAAAAGTTCCAATTTTTTTGGCCAAAAATGGGCCATGCATGTTTATTTTTCACTTTCTTTATTCAAAATTTTGTCTTTTCTTGAAACGTGCAGTGCATACTCATGGCTAGGGGTGGAAATTGGAACGAAAAATTCCGATTTTAGCCGATTTCGATCCGAAAGTTTTTAATTTTGGAATCAAATTTCTTTTATCCGATTTCTGAATTTCCGATTTTCTCGAAATTGTTTGGATTGGAATTGGAATTAGTTTTAAAAATTTTGAAAATTCCGAAATCCGATCCAAAATATTTCCAAAATTATAATTTTGAAATTCCGATCAGATTTTTGAAATTTCGATTTTCGATTTCTAATTCCTAAAAATAAAAAGTAGATATATATATATAGAGAGAGAGAGAGAGAGAAAATTGAACTTATTATCTCTTACATTCAAAGCAAGATACAACCACTAGATCAATAATTCAAGTTATAAATCATTCATATATATTATTAATAGACTAAAGAAAATATAACATCATTTATTGATTTTAAAGCAAAAAAAATATAAGTAGTAGAATAATTAAACTATGAAATTAATGACACAAATAGAGATAATCAATTTTTATTTCAAAAACTCGTTTCAAAAAAATAGTATAATATATTAATAC
>JAOTQG010110560.1:0-11959 GCA_025631175.1 Iris virginica
GAGAGAGAGAGAGAGAGAGAGAGAGAGAGAGAGAGAGAGAGAGTACCAATGATTCTGCTTCATCCAATCCAGCTTTTACTTCAGATATTTTTTGCTTCTTCTGTTCTGCAACATATGTGATTGCAATTATAAAGATTAGTGGCCATAAAATCCAACAATGATGTTTAAACCAAAATGATACTCTCACTAATAGTCCCAGCGAGAGTGCAAAATCCACACCATCAACAATTTCTTTATTTTATTTTTGTTTTTTTGGAAGTCCATTTTTGTCGAGTGTAGGTTACAGCTTCCTCAGTATCTTATTCTTACCCTAAACCCCTCAATATAATCATTTCTGAAGAAAAAGGAATGAGTTGGGGATATGAACAGGAGATTTGCTATAATTATCATTCTCAGGAACAATAATTTGTTCCTCAAAATGTTTTTAACTTTTCAATATAGGACGCTTACAAAGTAGCAGAGATGGCTTTTAAGGTTTGAGGGGATATAGGCTTAACCCCAACCCATAATACTTTTTACTAAGGAGAGCTTACAAAGTAGTAGAGATGGCTTAAAGATCAAAGCAATGAGGAGGGCTTGAAATCCGAAGCAAGTGAAAGGAGATATCTTCAACAAAATAACAATTCTCCTTTATCCCTGGCAGGACTTGAACCCATGAGCTCCCATTAGGGAAGTGTAGGAGATACCGCTTGTGCTAAAGCTCTTCGGTCATTTCCTCCTAGTATTATTTTTCACATTAAGTGGTCAACTCCATATAAACCATAACTGATAGGGTCATTAATCACAGCACAAGCAACCCACGGATTTCGCAGCGTGGTTAGACACATGAAGTAGGTATAATTAGCTGTGTCAAAAGTATTATAGATACATTTTGCAAATCTAATTATCTAATTAAATCCAATTCTACAGGCCAAATCAACAATCAGCAATCAACCAACACAGATTGCACATACCTACAAACAATTGCACGCATCTAACATTTGCTGATTCATAAACAAAGGTTTGGAATTGAGTGAGGGTTTTGGAATTGGGTTTACCTCCATCAAGGAGACTAGCTGACGTACACTTCTTCGACAAATTGGCAGAAAGCTCGCAGTACTGGCGTTCGTAACCTTCAAATACGTTACTCATGGTAACCTAAATAAAGCTCCGGGAAACCCTAATCAACGAAAACAAACGATAATTTGAATTGTTCAACGATTTATGATTTAAACAACATCTATGATATAAAAGATCATTTAGCGATTGATCGAAATAATAGAAGAAGATAAAATTAAACATGGTTGTCAAAATTGTATTAATTAGAACCTGAAAAATGATCAGACAATCGGGATGTGGCTGGAAATAAAAAAATCGAGGTCGGAAGTCAGCCGGAGACGGGTGGATGATCTTGTGTGAATGGACGGCAAACAAAAAGGACGATGATTTCTTCAAAAGAGAGACTGGGTTATTATAAACGAACCCGCAGGTGTATGCTATTTCCGTGAAACCTCTAGGCAGGAGCCCTTGTTTGATTGACAACGTTTTTCAAATACGGGAGTTGGTTAATCGGTCGGTTGGTCGTCATGAAGATTGGATATATCCCAAAATTATGGCATCTTGTTAATTCTCTATAATACCCTCTGCGGTTATAGTATTCAGTTCAGTGTTCAAAAAGGAAAAATGATAGAAGAAGCGTGCATAAATCATACGAAATTTTCTTTTCTTTTTCAATATTAAAATAAATTATTGCTCAATACACAGTAGGAGGTTCACGTATAAATTATACGAAATTCTCCTATCTTTTCAATTTAAATATATGAGTGATACATTTACGATTAGAGCATTTTCAAAAAAAGCAGACTCAAAACGGTGTTAGCATACATTCGAGGAAACTCGTCAGAATCTAACCCGTTGCGAAATCAAAATATCGAATGTAAGAAAATTGTAAGTCATAACTTTCAAATCTGAGAACAAAATGTGGTACAAAAATATGAGCTGTACACATCCCTTGCCATCTAAAAGAAACCACTATTCTTGTATGGGTTCATTCGAGTCCCAAAGAAGATACAAAGGTAAAGGTATATCAAATATATAAAAGCTAAGCAAAACTATCGCAATAACTCCTCCGGTGGCGTACGCTCCCTCCTCCTCGTCGCAGCATCTTGAGGCTTCACCAAAAAAAGGTTAAAATCTGTCTGACGCCTTATCTAACAAAACAGTGCTATGTCCCACATCAAAATTACAAGATATGGTTCACTCCACAAAATTTGAATAGTTCCGGCATATCACTAATCACAACCAATTTTCAGGCTATAATTTTACATCAGCAACCGTACTAACCCCTGTTTTGCTTTCCTCTGTCTGCAACTGCTTCAATTCATCAGCAGGGAAAACCTCTAATTGCAGTGAGGGGGCTATGTTCTTCATATTCAACCAAGTCAGCTGCCAAAAACTATCCCCACCAACAGAATCAGTTGGTACAAGGATTCCACTGGTCTTCATGACGAGCAAAGTGTTCTTGAGGAGCTCAGGGATCAGCTCATGGATCTTCTCACTTCGTCTCCCTTTAAATTTTAGCTTCATATATCTCTCGATATAGCTAAGAACCCCTAGCCATAGTTTGCAAAAAGATGTCATTTGTGAAGTAGCATGTAATGAATGTAAGAACACCTTGGACAAGAGCTTCAGAGATAAGACTAGGGTTCCTTCCATGTTACGATATTCCTTGGGGGACTTCTCTTGCGCAATCTCTAACAGATCACTTACCAATGTAAACACCACCAGATCAAAGCACTGCAGCCACAATTCGTTTGGAATGTAAATCCCTTCCAATCCAGTCAAGCACCTCTGTAACATCAAAACGGCGTGATTTCTGATCTCTTCTCTCTGATCTAGACACACTTTCTTTAGTCCTTGTACCAGCCTCAGCCACATCTCCCCAATATCCTGGTATAATTTCATGGCAGCCTCTTCCCCCACATCTTCCTTCGCCTTGCTAGACCATCTAACTAAGCAAACAGATGAACCTGCCATCAAATCCAGAGATTTAACAGACCGATCAATGTCTCCAACTCGTGACTCAGCAAACTGCCTAGCTGCATTAACACACAGCACATAATTTGCCGGCAACAGGTGGGTCCCATCAGACATAATGAACTCTAGTGTCTCAAATCCGACTTCAGATGCTTCAGGATGCCGAGCGGTGATAGAAAGAAGGGAGGTGATCGTACGCCAACCCTGATGAGATCTTATCTGTCTTGCATTTGCTTTCACCAGGCGCATGACTTCCTGTGTTATATTTTCACAGTACGCATCAGCAACCCGAGCGTCGAGTTTCAGTACAAGTTGAAGTGACTTGAGAAGCTCATCAGTCAGGTTTTCCTTGTACGGAAGAAGCCGTTGGCATATCCGAATAAGCCCGAACACAGCCTTCTCCACTAAAGTACAAGGAATAACTGTTGACTGAACAACATTGGCTATGTGCTGATAAACACCCTGCCACAGAAGCATAATCCTATCCCGGTTATTTAGTGTGACTGTGATTAGCAACTCCACACAAAAAACTGCAGTCCCTTCATCTTCCAAGGAGTTATTAACCTTATAGGAACGCCCAGCAGCTAAAATAATGGCCCGAACAAGCTGTGACAGTGACTCAGATTGCAGAAACTTACTTTCTGTGAAGATGCTATCAATGTGACAATCCTTAACTGTCTCAAGGGACCGCTGTTGAGCTTGAAGCTGTTCTTCAGTTGGTTGTGGAGCTGGCTTTTCTGTATCATAATACAAGAATTCACTAAATCGACCCATCAGGCTCGATGACTTCGGTGGAGTGACCATGGGAGGGCTGGATGCTCGTGGGGAACCCAAAGCAGGTTTATCCTGGTCCAGGTTGGAAAGGGGCTCCAAGTCATCAGCTGCATCACTGGCCAAACGAGCAGGTAGAAGGCCCAATTTGTGCAAGCTTAAAACACATTCCAGAATGTTTTTCCAACCAGAACGGATATAATCACCATATTTGGTTGCTATTTTGAAAACTGCTAGTGTTGCCATCCTAGTTTTACTATCTTCACCAAAAGCAAGGACGGACTCTTCAACAGACAGCGGAAGCAAGAGTGTTGTGAATTTACAAAGGGAGACTACCAAACCATCCAGGACATCATCAAGATGATAGCAACCTGCAATTTTAGCTACATCCAGAAATCCATCGATGCACATGTGTAACACATCTTCTTGCTCCACATGATCAAAGACGATGGAGAGAGCAGCAATAGTTGGACCCGACAAGATAGAGAACATATCATAGGTAAGGTACTCTCCAGAATCACAGATGATATACGGAGCAGCTTGTTTGGATTTGTGAATTAGACCAACCCAGTTACTGTGAGTCATCATTGGGGAACCAATACCTTGCTCTGGAGTCATCCGGATCTCATTCTCACAGATTGAGTGGTAAAGCTCAGACAAGTATTCCCTCGGGAGATCATTTCCTCCATTAATGCGACGATTGTTACGAATAAAAGCTTCTTCAGTCATCTTCTTCTTGACCTGTGCATTGTGTCTATCAGTGTTAAGCAGTATAAGAGAATAAGATAGGACAAGTGCAGCATCTTTGTCGACTAGAATATCCCGCGATTGCTCAAAGTATCGCTCTGCAAATGCCTCAAGAACTCTCTGAATTTTCTGTGATTCTCCTGGCAATCTGAAAGTTTCTAGGAAAACACGCAATGCTGTATCCAAATTCATGCCTTGAAAATCGAAAGTCCGAGCAAATTCCTGAAGCACATCAACACAGAACTCATCATGATTTCCCAAATAATCCCCAACAAGATTCTTATCCAACCCAGTTGTGTACCTAAAAAAATATGCTACACTTGATGCGTCAAGTTTATCCGGCAACAAATGCATTCGCTGGAGAAATTCCAGACCTTTCTTAGAATCTCGGTTAAAATGATCAGCTCCAATTATCAATTTTCTCTTTATTAATTTCATCTTCTGAATAAATGGCACCCAACACGTAGGGTTGTCATAGTTCTCACACTTCAATGTCCAGAATGATCCATAATCTTCAAGATTTAATGAAGCATGATCTGAAATTGGCAAATCGCTGCCTATCCTTTCAGCCATACCCTTGACCATAGCAATCAGACCATCCAGAGCAAGAATGTTTAGAGCAGATAGGGGGCTATTCACAGGAAATGCACTTTTTGATAGAAGGTTGGCAAGATCTTCAAACACATTGCTGCAGGATATATCACAATCATAATTAGCATACATTTCATCAATAAAAGTCTGCTGCCTACAGAGATCAACAATAGTCTCCATTGCGACCTCCTGTAGTTGATAGGAAGCTCCATGCTTGCTTTGCGCAATAGTCAGAAGCACGCTAGAGAAGAAAGCTTCAAGCTGTAGCTTTAGTTTTGTACGCAAGTGATGATAGAGATTGAGAATAATGCTACATACAGTGGAAAGGATAAGTGGGCTCATTGATAAACCAAACTGCAACAAGCTACGAAACAACTCGTCTTTAACCAAAGCAACTAAATCAGGGTGATGGCCAAGATAGGGCCCGCCCAATTCGATAGCCGCATTGATTAAACCCAAGGCAAATAGGGGTACATCTTCATCATAGGCTATAGAGTTTGATCCAGGACCCCCACCACTGCGGTCAACTGCATTCAAAAGAGAACAAAGAAAGTGAAATATTTCCACCATACACGGAACCCCAAAGGGTTCTATCATAAGATGCCCTCTGCTCTGACCAACTTCACTAATAGTATCATCCATCTTAACCGCCAGAGTATGTGTCGAAACGTTTGAAGCAACATCAACAGAAGACACCTTTTCATACTCAGAACTGGCGTAGCCATTGTCTTCTTGTTGATTCCCAGTAATTTGGTCCTGGTCCGGCTCCCCAACCTGCACAGAGCCCTTCAATTGGATCACAATTCAACTAACAGAATCTAGACCATTGATCCGGTCCTGGCTTAACAATTACAAAATCATTACCACAGAGTGGTTGCGAACAATAAATATAGAAGTTTTTCATCTTTCTGATCAAAATCCACAAATAAAAGAATATTAGCCATCTGAGATGACTCTCAAATGAGCAGTTTGGTTAAGGAGTTGCTAGAACAAGGGGCATAATGCCAACAATATATAAAGGAGCCATATGCACAACACAACATACTTTTAATCTGAAATTCTGAATGCATAGCATCAGGGAGGAAGAATAATGATCAGAGACGTTACCTCTTTGTTGGCATGTGATTGGCCCCCCTGAGTGGAAAAATGTTCTGTACTGCTTATATCAGGCAGATGCGAGAAAATACACCTAACTAGCTCATGCATTGTATGCCGAGCAATCCTCTGCAACAATTCACCTTTGGAGCTTGCTTGATGAACCACGCGAAAGCAGGTATTCACAATGTTGCATACATGCTGATTACTCAACTTAACGGATGCCTTATTCTTCATGCAAGCCAAAAGAACCTGAAGTATCTTCATCAGTACCACTTCTTCAGAGGCAGGATCAGTCACCTCAAAGCGACAACTTGTTACAGCATCAACTATCAGATGCAAAGCATCAGCTACATTAACAGTATCCACATCAAGCACTTCGAGAGTTAAAAATTTGTAAACAGATGACAAAGCAACTCCAGTTATTGGTGCACCGGTTTCATCAGATTGAATTACATCTAAAAAGGGCTGGAGATACACAACTGGATTGATAGCATTCCACTTGTTTTGCCATGCAAAAACTTCCCTTCGTAGTTCCTTAAAAGATTTAATGAGAGAATGTTCTATCTGATCGTCATCTGCCATGTAATGAACTCCCCACCGCACATTTCTTCTCATAACAGCCAAAACTGCACCTATTTCTGAGTTCACCATAAATGCTGAAGTAGCTCTCGGAGGCTTATAGGAACCATCCTTCCCTTTTTGAGCAAATGCAACCTCTTCAGACTGCTGACTCCGGTACCCCATACCTGCGGAAGCTTCTTTTTAAGTTCACGTTATCTATGAAAGGAACACCCAGCTCTCTACCTCAAAGAAGGCATTCTAACCTGAGAAAATTTAAAGCACCTTCAAAATGATACGTGGGCAATCAACAAAATTATGGAGAACACAGAATTTAACCAGAGAAAATTAATAAAATAATTAATCAGAGTTCTAAACTAGACTGAGATGATAACATGGACCTGATCCCAAAAATACATATTCAGGATCCAAATACGAACTACAAAGAAGGGGGAGGGGGGGAATGTATTTCTGTATAATAATAAGACTCTTAAAAGTAGTAACAATTTCTTGTAACATTGACTTTTCTACATGGGACCGACTCTGAATCCCAAAAAAGCTTTGTGGTCTTAATTCACTTGGCTTGGGATTTTCGAGTGGAAAGAGAACATCAGTCAAACAAACAGGTCTGATTTACCAAAACCACCGTCTACGCTTATATGTAGATTTCTATTTCAAAGGCATCTTTCTTGTAAATATCTCTTTCATACTAAGCAATGGTTGGCTGACAGAACAAGGAAGTGTCCTTCTGAAATGCCTCCCAATCAAAGAAGACTTCAACATGCAACCACTTGTATGGATTTTTAATCATTACATCAGCCTTGATCTTGAAACAGTTCATTCTTATAAGCACGTAGAAAGAATAACTCAAGTGACGGAAAATTGGCTTCTGACAGATAGACTCTACACGAGATCTAAGTTTGCATCCTTTGATGGGCATCTAAGCTATGTATTTTAATTTACCACCCCACTTCTGGGGGGGGGGGGGGGAGAGAGAGAGCTTAAGATGTAGACGAAGACATCAGACTGTACAAGAGCAAAATCTGCCTGGAAACTACAAAAGATGCTCTACAATATAGAGCATTATTTCGACTCCTCTACCCAAAATAATTAGAGATGCAGCAGCACAAAATCTCTATACAAAATTCTACGTTCTCAAAACTTCGTCAATTTAGCTCCAAGGACCCAAGCAATGCACAATGGAAATATATCTCAGAACTTAATCCACCTCTTCCTCTTGCACAAAGACCAACCAGCAACAATTTTCACTCGGAACTAACTTGCCACAACCCGAAAAATGAATAACCAAAAAACGTATACAATTAATATATACTTTTTTCACAACCTTACAGTTATCGCCTATATAAAATAACTCGTTATGCCTCACACAAAAAATCAGCAACCTCTAAGAGAGATTTTTCCCTTGAACATCCTTTCCAATAAATAAACCGATGAAGAGATTTTCCATAGAACTCTCCCTCCTTTGAACCTTTCCATCTCACCTTATCCACTACTCCACCCCTTCTCATTGAATATCATAGCATACATCTTCAAATATGATTCCTCTATAATGTGCCTTGTACTACCAGCTTGCACAGGAGCTACATCGACTGCTAAACATCCTCCAGGCTTTGACCCCTAACAGCACAAATATGACAGCGCCCAGCATAATATCAACCTTTTCAGTTTACCCATACATCCTTCCATAATCTGAAAAAAAAGCACGTCCCTACTTCAAAATAAATAATACTGTCTAAACTTTGGCCAACCTTTGACTATCCCCTTCCATACACCCACAGCGTATAACATTAACATGTTTTTTAAGGAAGTTATTTCTCCGGTTAGGATTTATCTCACTTAACATTATTCTTCTAGAAACTGTAAAGTTATGGCATCTTAAGGAAGTTATTGCTCCAGTTATTTTAATACTCCCTCCATTCCAAAATGAGTCATTTTTTCCTCTTAAAAAGTCAACATAAAACTTTTCTACAATTTTTTTTAAAATATTTCATCGCATTTTAGATTCTAATATTTTAATCATTGTAAGAATAGTAAGTGAACTACCAATAATAATTTTCATAAATTAAAAAAACAAGTCAATATTTTAAAATATTTGGCCAACACACAACTACATTGACCAATTTTGGTCAAATAGTGACACTCATTTTGGGAAAACACAGATTCAATGCTTAACTAAGACGAACCATGCCCATTTTCATACTTCCGTCCCAAAAATTCTTCCCACTTTCGTCTTTTGTAGTCCCAAACTAAACTTCCCATTTCTAAAAAGGCAAACACTTTAGTGTAATTTTAAAATGGTACAAACAAATAAAGCTAAAACCTAAAAATATGTGAAATGTACAACGAGAAGATTTTTCGGAACATAAAGGATGACCAAAAAAACACTTTCGAGGAACCCATTTATAAGGATGACTTGTTCAGCACATATTCAAGGAGGGGGTTATCTTCATGAGTTTGGAAATATAATTAATGAATTATCTTCTCAAATCTCTCCTAACATACACGGTTTCACCTCCTTGGTGTCTCGCAGTGTTAAAATTTAAGTTTAAATGAGAAAAACTTCTGACCCTGCAATTGCACCGGTAATGTCTCTAGTTACCGAAGAACGCAAGTCGTAAATGTCAACTTTCCACCAACAATGCATCTTCAATAATCTTGGGCAGTAAAACTCTTCTTAGCTATGTACAAGAATCATGCCTAAGGTTGCGCATATCCATATTAAATTATGTCTTGCTTTAGCTTCACACAGGGTAAATTTTCAAGCCTTGCTCTAATTCAGATTATAAATTGCTTCCCTCAGCTGAGATTTTATTTTGTCTAACAAATACTGTGACTCATGCTCAACTGAATCATTACAGCATTCCAATTAAATTGGGAATTTATGCAGTGCAGACAAACTAACACGTCTATAGGGAATTATCTCACAACATAATGAAGAAAATGATATTGCATGGCGCCAAATATATCGCAAGCAAGGAGGTAACTCCGCTGAATCTTTAGTTTAAGATCATTAAGATGACCGTCCGCATCGAGCTTAAGTACCCACAGTAGATCCTATATAACTCATCAATGGGGCAGAGAGCAAACAGGTAAAACTCCCATTAAAGAAAAAAGTCAAAATCTCCAAAACCAAACTGCCAGATTCAACTCCAAAACAGTTCAATTCCAATCAACAAATCATGAAAGAAATTCCTCAGTGGCACTAGCAACAACAGCAATCCCTCCAGAATCGAATAAAATTGTTCGATCAATGGGTGGGCATCCAAGAACGAGAATAATCTAGGGGAAATGGAGAATCTTATGAAAATAAACTCAAAATCAGATCGAGCAGGAAGAGTGACCTGTTAGAGACGGCGAGGTGAGAGGGGCTGTGTTCCTTCCGGCGGGGAAACCTTAAAAAATGTCAGAATTCGAAGAATCCCGGCAGGCAACGTGGAGATGCGGTGTTGCGTTGCAGATGTTTAGCCTGTAAAAATCCTCCTTCGCGATCCCATCGCTGAGTTTTTTAACTTTTTGAGATGTATGCACTAGTCATTAGTAAATCTTGTGTCTTTTTGTATTTTCTTTTGATTTCATTTGCTGCCATTTGATTTGGGACAATTTACCTGATAAATGACTAATCGAAGGATCTAATTCATTTCCTTGTACCAAAAGAGAAACTAGAAAATCATGCTCCTAAATTGGGTCTCAAGTACCAAAAGTTGCATTTTAAGGTACATTGTTGCATTTTCGTGGCAATCCAGTGCCAAAATTGACGGACATCAGTAAAATGAGTTAAATTATAAAAATTTACTTCTCAATTCTCATGCGCCGAAGGAACCTATATTATTGTTTGTTTGAGCTTATTGAACATAAAGTAGCTTTCGTCTGATTTAATTAAATAAATTATAACTTAAATAGTTTGATAATTTTTCTCTTTTCAATTTCAAAGTAGTTTACATTGTCTTATCAAATCAATTTAAAATTAAAGTTGAATAGTTAAGACTAACATTTGAAACTTCTTTTGAACAATTTCATCCTTTAAAAAATATTTAACTTTATTATTTTTCCTTTATTCTTTTTATTTTCCTTTTTTTATACATTTAATTTAATATATTTTTTAAAAAATATTTTTTAAAATATAATTAAATTTTAATTTTTTAAAGTAATATTTTAAACTATACATCAATTTTTATTTATAATATTAAGTTATTTTGATTTTTTATATATAATTGAAATATAATATAAAATTATATTTATGTTTTACATGCATAGGCGAATCTAGGTGGGGGCAATGTGGGCAAAACACCTCCATACACTACTATTAATGAAGACATTTTCAATACTGTGGGGGCAAGCGGGGTCGGCCGCCCCCACCGTGTCGAAAATGTCTTCATCAGTAGTAGTGATCGTTGAAAATTATGGAGTTGTTTCGCCCACATTCGTCTTATTCGCTTTGCCTATTTTTTTCGACGAAACCCTGTTTCCTTTGTTTTCTTAAAAAGTTGGGTAGAAATATTGAATCCCCAAAACAAAATGTCGTTTTGTTTCTAATTTCTCGTAATCATTATACAATGAATGTGGATTCATTTTTTGTGTTTTCATCTCCGATCCATCCGTCGAGTTGTTCGAAGCCAAAAATAAAATTCGGGGGCAGACACTGTAGAGTTTCGCCCCCGCGTCAAGAAATTCCTGGCTCCGCCACTGTTTACACGTATTAGCTGAAACTATTTTTTTTATTCTACTACTTTGTTCTTATATATTTTTTATTCTAAACCCTTTTTTTATATTTTTTTTATTCTGGATTTTTTTTTCTAACTTTTTTTATAGATTAGATAAGAATTTGAAATGTAATAAAATACATTTTATTAAATTTATAGTTAAAAAATTATCGATGTAAAAAAATATAACATATGGGCAGAGTTCAAATATTTTTTGTCAGTACAAATTCAAGTTAGCTCAATATTTTAAATATATTTATCGCTTAAAGCGCAATTTATGTTATTTAAATGTATTTTCAAAAATACAATTAATTAAGTAGTGATTGAAATAACTAATTATATAACCAATGTTATCAAAATAACCAAAACGAAGAACAAAAAATTCTAAGAGCAACTCCAGCCCAAGGCATCAAAATGGGGCATCAAATACCCATTTGATTACTGCTACAGTGTTTTGA
>JAOTQG010110571.1:0-10359 GCA_025631175.1 Iris virginica
TATATAGTGGGAGACTCCATCTCATACAAGGAAACCAAATTAAATCAGAATCCTACTCTATTTAGGAATAACAACATATGCTTTATAACAGAAATATATTTTCTTTGCTAAAAGGTCAGATATTGTAAACCGAAGAGAGTATTATGATAATTATTTAATGGGAGATTTGATTCCTCGTCATTAAGGAAATAATTTCCACATTTTAAGGGATTTTTCGTCCCTTATTTTTAATAAAAGACAAATACTTAAAATCAAGAGATGATCTAAATCTAAATATTGTATATTTCAGTTATTAAAATGAGCATTTCTTTATTTTAAAATTACTAAATGACAACCACTTATATATTTCAAGTTTGACTAGTCAAATAATTTGAAAGGATATGACTCATTGATAAGTGGTAAATATTGATGTGAAAAATTTAACAGCTCTTTTGAGGATTATAGTTTTGTTTGTGAATTTGATTGAGATTTGGAAGCAGCTAATGGTAGTAATTATTTATATGGGAATATGCATTGGTACCCTTCTTCACAAGGGATATGCGCGCATGTCTCTTGATCACAACAAGAAACTTTAAAAATCGTACTTAATTACAGTAGTATCCAGTAGTCGATTATAATTAACAACATATATAGTTCGTAAAATGGTATGATATGAAATTCAGTGGGAGTGGAGACGGGTCTTAAAAGCTTCCCAACTCAAATCCTTCTCAAGATACTGAATATTAGAGGGATCAAAAGGTCCCTTGATTCTGTCAATGGACTTTATCACTGCCCTTGCTGGAAGTATGCTTCTTGTTGGGTCTGCTGAAGTTTCATAGCTCAAGCTTGATGAAAAACCCTACACACATATCCACACTATATCATAAATTAATACTTTTGATGTAAATTTCTTAATTAGTACAAGGAATACAGAAAGAGATAATTAGAAAATGTCATGATATTATTAAGGGTTGAATCAGAAATTCGATTTGTAGTAATAATTAAGCACATGTACATAGAGCTACAACGTTCAAATCAGACGGTAACTTAATTCTTAAATTTTCATACACTTACAGAGATACATTCGAATACTTGAGTCAACAAGCATTATTATGTTGTATGCAAGCGTATAGCTTCAAGTAAATTGTATTTTAATATAGCTTCAATCAGCTTCATCTAGAAGCATTTTAAAAGTTAAAAACATTCTATTTTCTAGAGTTTTTATTTTTATTTGGATAAGGTCACAGTTGAGATTGAGGTACCAACGTGTGAAAGTTATTAGGTAGAATTACTATCAAAGTTGAGATTGAGGACAACTAGGGGTAGAGCACAAGTGGTGGTTGACCTTTGTGTTCCACAAGTGGTGTTGACCGGAATTGTTGAATTTACATTGGTGTAACTAATTTGTGTTAGAAGATTAATTTTTCCATGCTGAAAAATACAAATAGAGCTCCCATAAACAAAGTCAAAAGACCATATCAACGATCAGAATTAGAAAAATAATTGATCTGAACAAATTAAATGATCAAAAATATTTTTCAAAAAAGTGTCAATAACTCATTAGTCCGTGACATTTAAAAAGTTCACACTGCACTCCCCAAGGGTTGATCCTGAGGTGTTTTTCTTGTGGTTTGGCATTCGGATGATTAATTTAGTGTTGAAAGCGAAATAGATGTTTTGGAAGGTATGTAAAGAAAAATGATGTGATCGTTTCTTTGAGAAGGAGGAAAATGTGAGAAAAAATAATAAATAAAATAAATAGAAAATATTTATTATATAAATATGAAAATTATAACATATATAAATGGGATAAAACATTCTCATCGAATTCGGATTTTTTGTCCCATTTGGTGTCTCATCTCATGTCCCACATCTCTTAAATATTGAGACATCCCATTAACTAGAATTTTAAAATTTAGGGTCATTTTTTAAACAGCTAAGATGGGGTTTTAGAAAGATGGGACAGAAAATGGAACACCAAATGGGACAGAAGATCCGGAGTCATTCTCATCTCATTTTCATTTACACCATTCTCATTCCCGTCGTATTTTACGAACCTGACCAGACGAAATTTTCCATTTAATCTGTCCCGCCGCCATTCTAGGCTTAATAGTGGGTAATAATTTTGGCATGATAAATTTTGACAAGAAATTTAAGGTTCTAACCTTGAAAATGAGAATTTGTGCTTCCTGCTCATCGACCATTGCCTTAACCAAAAGTGCTTCTCCCTCTGCACCCTGGCTGTACAATTCCAACGTTGCTATCTCCGCGTTATGTCCACCGCCGTCGCCATCTTCTTCGTCGTCATCGTCGTACCTGACCGATCTTCTCCTAGCTCGACATTGCGTCCTGCGCGAAAGCCGAGGACAAAATCCCTGCCGTAACTTTTGCAGTTTGCCATTGGTGGATGGGGGAAGAGAATTATTGGTACTGCTGATCCCATTTCTTTTGTACAAGATTGGAGAGTTGGTTAGTATGTCGTTGGAGGAAACTGAAGGTAAAAGAGGGTACGTTGGTGAAGATAATTGCTTCAACATAGCGAATGCCGTACCCTATCTCTATAAGACACCAAAAGAAGTTTCATAAAATTCGAAGGGACGAGATTTTGCTTATTGCGATAAGGTTCGCAATTGCATGGTGATCTTCGGTCAGTTTCAACACCATTTGTGGCATGGTGGGGCCCCTCCTAAATTTTGTAAATCTTTGTGCATATATGTGGTGAACGATGAGATTGATAAGAGTCGAATTTTATGTCTCATTTATTGTTTTATTTTTTTAAATTTATTATAATTATTTAATAGATTAAATATTAAGGTTGTGTTTGGATAAGTGATTTATTGATTTGATTTTTGAATTTTTTTAATGATTAAAGTAAAAAGTAAGAGAGAGATAGATAGAAAAATTTTTGGGACCAATGAGAGAGAAAAGTTAAAAATCAAAAATCCTGGATAAAAATTATCCAGGAGAACACAGCCTAAATGAGACAGAAAATTTCAATTCGGATACTCAGCCTTTATTTTTAATTCTTTGTCTTCAAAATCCGTACAAAATTGTTGATATTATTGCCCACTTTGCCCATATTTATTGATTAGGTATGTCACATGGATACGTATTGCAAAAAGTTAAAAATTGGGAAGAATATAAAAATAATTAATTTTTATATTATTTTAATTTAATGATTGAGAATTAGATAGTATCTAAATATCTAATTAATGATGCATTTTAATTTAAAGCAATACAATGATATACATATTAATAAGATTCTCTTTAATAACTTATATTTTTAGATGAGTTAGTTACTTAACATAATATCAGATCATGATCGAACTAAAGTTACTTTATCATAGACTTACTTTGGGCTTACTCATTTAACTATTTATAAAGAGAGAAAAAGTACATTGTCATTCGAGAGCAGCTAATTTTGATAAATATAAGAAAAAGAGCTATACAGGTGATTTTTTTTTCGGAGTCCCTTTTATTGAAAATGTAAATTATTAAAATATTTTTATAACATTCCTTTTTGTTCAGAAAAATACTTAATATACAGAAAAAATCAACAGAAAAATTAATAAAATGCTTTAAAATATTGTATATTAACTGTAATGTACAACATTTTAATTCATTATGTTAATTTTTTTGTTAATTTTGTCTGCATATGTAGCATGATTCTTTTGTTCATACTCGCATGCTAGAAAAAAAGAAGAAGATCTATCTCCAAAACATATGGGTACTTGGGTTCTAAATCAATCAGAAACCAAAAATAAGGAAAAATGATAAAAGAAAAACAATTTTGTTTTTTTGCTAATAAGTGCTCCCAAGGCCTTCGTAGGATATACTTCCTTGTATAATCTCGTATATTGGATAAAATTAAAGTGGACGGATATTTCTAATTACCCTTCTTAAGGATTATTAAATATTTATTATTTATTATTTCATCAATTTTCTATTAATTAATGTTTTATGCACATATATTAAGATGTAATATATATATATTGATAACTTATCTTTATTAAATTATATATCTTTATTAATATTCTCACCGCTTTACAATAGTAGGTCTTTTAGCAAAAATAAATTTATTTCAAAATAGTTGCAACTTTAAAAGTTCTAAGTTTTTTTTTTTTAATCCTTATCTTTTTTGGATTATCCTCTTATTCTTCCAACTACACATAATCATTAATTATATTTATCTCCAACTATTAATAAAGATAACCTATTTAATAAGAGTAATTTTTTTAAGAAATAGTTAATATATGTGTGCATAACACTAAAAATCTACTATTGTGAATCGAATGAGTAGTAAAATGTACAATTATAATTAATACTCATATATAGTTAATTGGAGAATGAAAGAATAAATTAGAAAAATAGTGATCAAAATTGCCTAAATATTATAAAGTGACAACTACTCTAAAATAATTTTTTCCTAGTAAAAATGAGATCAACTGAAAAAGAATGGAGGGACTAATAATTTGCAAAATTTAATGAAATTTGCATTTATTTGATTATTTAAAATTGTAAATATTAATATTAAAGAACCTTCATGAATAACTGTGGTCCCCACTATTCCGTTTTAGTTAAAAGAACAATTATTTCAAACTAATTATCGCTTTAAGATTTTACTATGCACTTTTTATTATCATTCTATTTGTCTTCTTTTCTCACTATTGACTGGAATTATAAATTGCATTTGTATTTTTTCCTGTTCATTAGAAATATTATTTTATAAGAATTAGTTTGTCGAAATAAATAATCTTTTGATATATATTCATGAGATTAAAATAAAAACTATAAGAGAATAAAGGGAGCAATAAATTATAATGTTCAAGAAATATTACATTCATACACTAAATACACTTGATAAATACTTTTTAACTAGTGCCCAAATCAACCTTAATTGATTTTTGTTTTTAATTAGTACCCGAAGCTATATACTCATTATAGGAAGACCCATACAAAAATACAACTCATCCATCTCACATACATCTATTAAGTAAGAACTTGAATTTTTTAAATATTAAATGGTGTGTAATTTTTTATGATATAATTTTTAAAAATGACACATATTTTAAAACTTAGAATTTAAAATTTTATAATTATCTTTTAAATAGTTCTGGTTCAAATAAAATTTTAAAAAAATTGCAACATACTATTTAACACAGATGATCTGAACTCATTAGGCAAACATAGCTTTTCATAAAAGAAATTTTTAGATTATTAATATAATAAATCAAGAGTTAAATGTTTGTTTCCCTTATGATATACTCTTTCATTAAATGTTTATGATAATCATATTTTTTTTCTTACAAATATCATTATTATACATATTTTAATTAATTCACTAATTTTGAAAGATTACTCCATTTAAATCAATCAAACAATTAATAACTCATTTTCAATTCCCTCACAAATTATTTAATATTAGGGTATGTTCGTCTTTATTTAAGTGCACAATATTAAAAAAAAAACTAATAAAAAAATTTAAAATTCAAATTAATATGAATATTATGTTTATAAAAATAAAATTTTATAATTAAATCTATAAAATTATTTAAAAAGTGAATTGAAATGAGAAAAAATAGAATTAAAAAATAAAATAATGATTTTTAAAATAAATAATTGAGATTAAAATTTTGAAAAATTAAGATTAAAAATTGATAGTGCCACAAAAACGACAGAGGGTTAAAACAGAGAGTTGATTTTCTTCCGACATTCCAGAAGAGACACACACATGACATGACGCACACACCCACTCTAGTCTCCAACTCCAACTCGCGCCTTCTCTCTTCTCCAGTGTTATCCATCCTACATCCCATTTTTAACCAATCCCCCCCTCCCCCCTTATTTTCTCAATCACTATAAACCAAATCAATTTCAACTACTGAAAACCCACAATTCTCCCCCCAAATTCCTCACACAGATCCCATACCTCTTCGATCCGCTCCAAATTGAGCTCTCTAAGCACCTCAATTTGAGCTTTCCAGGAAGAAATTTGAGAAAGCAGAGATTGAGAGGGTAAAATTGGCTAGGGTTTTGGTGGTGGGAGTGTTATGGCGGCATCACAGAAACTGATGCTGCAGTCGGCTACTTCTGCTACTTCTGCTGCTGCTGCTGCTGCTGGTACTAGTGGTCGTGCAGCGGCTAGCAATGGGGTTACACTGGATCAGTTTCCGGTTGGGTTGAGAGTTCTTGTAGTGGATGATGATTTTACCTGCTTGCGGATTTTGGAGCAAATGCTTCGCAGATGCATGTACCGAGGTACTGGTAGTACTAGTACCCCCTGTCCCCTCCCACTGACTCTTAGTATATTTTAGCATTCTCGATGATAGTTGATTTTTAGGTGAATGTAGAATGTGATTGAACACTTACTTTGTCACACATTAGTCATGGCCATGAATCAATACTGTGCCCCTTCCTCCTCCGGTTTGCTTCTGTAACTTTACCTTACACTTCCATCTTCTTGCTCTTTAATTTCCTACTATCTTTTCCCACTAGTCGTTTGGTTGGAGGAGAGAGAGAGAGAGAGAGAGAGAGAGAGAGAGAGAGAGAGAGAGAGATTGCTTTATGGAATGCTGAGGACGTGAGTTTATTTACATTTAATTTATTGCTTGTGGAGTTGCTCTAATACATTTACAACAGGCGTTTTCTTTTCATTTTATTTTATCTCCCGCCGAATGGCTTCGTTTCCATTACTGCAGGTAGGTTAATCCAAGATTAGGACTTAGGATACTGTAGGGTAGGAAAACTCAGTGGGGATGGTCCATATAATCTCCTTGACTAGGAATAGTTTTAAAATTATATATTAAATACATCGGATACTGAATATTTTCTTCTTCCCGAAAAAAAAAAATTTTAACTTTCATTTTTGGTGCATCTCCAAAAATAATCTCTTATGTACCATATAATTTAGAGATAGTATAAATACTAACAATAGGTAAAATTTTCAACGTAATTTAGCGCCAAGACATACGTAATTTGCTTTGATTTCGTGATGAGACAAATATGTAATTTAGTGGTAAAGCACATTGGTTTAGTTCCCGATCCTTTCTTCTTTGCGTTGATTTCTTGATGAACTGCTCGTCCGTCATTTGTATCTCCTTTTCAATCTACATTTCCTTCTTTTTCTATCAAAAATTATTCTCACAAGTATAAATGTGTAGACGCATGTGCACTGATTTCAAGATGGACATCAAGACTTTGTCGTCTATTCTGAAATTTGTAGTCGTTGACTCTGGAATACCCTGGATTTTATCTCTTGCTAATCATGTTGTCTTTGAGTCTGGAATACTCTGGATTTTTCCTCTTGCTAATCATGGTAATTAATACTCCCTCTGTCGCGCAAGAAGAGGGACACTTTCCTCTTTGGTATGTTCACCTTGAAGAGGAAGATTTCCCTATTGGTCCATTCCACTTGACAGTATTATTCTCCCCAATTTGTGAAGGATAAACATTGGTCCTGAGTTATAACTGCCAGCTCATCTTCATCCTGGACACCTATAAATCACTCCCAAGAAATCTTTGTATAAATGCACCGGAAAGAAATGGTAATTTATTGAAATTCAAAGAGAGCAGTTTGCTCATTTCATGGCATCTTGTTCTATTACACTACTGAAAATTAATCCTTCGGGGTTAATTTGATGGTTATGGAGGTTTAATGGATTGATTGGGAAAATTGGGAGTTTATGAGTAACAATAATTATGAAGGATGTGGATGACTATGGTCTTGCCAATGATCTTGTATCTGCCAATCACGCAAGTAAGAACAAAGGCTGAGTAGTTGAGTTGAGAATGTTATCAGTTGAAAAAACTAGAGACATGGCACAATGAACTGAGCTCGATTAGCTAAAAGATAGTTGATAATCTAATCCTATCAACTATCTTGATAGAGAATCTGATGAATTAGTCAATCTTCTAAATCTTCGGTTTACAAACATCTTGATAGGGTTGATAACCGGTCTTGGGTTCTTGATTCTTTTAGGGATTTCACCTCCCAAAATTTGATGGAAGTGCTTGTTCGTTCTCGTGTCCTGTATCTTTTCGGCTATCTTATACAAATGATATTCGGGAAAGGAGGCAACCTGGAATAGCCTTGTCCCAGGACACGTGTTATGTGTTTTGGTCATAGTGAATCTCACAATCATCTATTTCTACAATGTCCTTTAGCTTGAAGATTATGGTGCGAAGTATTCGCAGTTCTGAACAAGAGTTGGGTTTTCCCTTGGTCTAGAAGATTTTCTTTGTCTGTCATTCAAATGTTTTGGCAGAAGTAAAGATGCAACTTGCTTATGTTATGACCCATGTTCGGTATGCTATGGTGCATTTGCATAGAGAGGAATGGGAGAATTTTCCGTGATCGGGCCTTATCCTTTTCCTTACTCAAGGGGAGGAGTACCTCGCTTCCTTATGGGCACTGACACTGGGTGCTTTTGGTGGGGTGGCAGTGACGGACTTGTGTAGAGACTGGGCTGGAGTGCTTCTTTAGAAGTTGTTTCTTCATCTGATTTCTTTTCTTTTTGCTATGATTTTTTTTTCTCTTCTTGGAGGCGAGCTTATCTTCCTCCTTTTTGTATACTCTTTTCTTGAATGTATAAAATACTCTCTTTTCATCAAAAAGGAAAAAAAAAAATCTAATCCTATCAGTTGACAAGTTGTCGAGCAGTAGTTGTCGGTGCAGATGTAGCCACCCCTCTATCGACGAGTTGGGATTCAAAATTGTTATAGCTTCTATTGATGTGTTATTGATACTTCAGTTACATTCCTCCCTTAGTTTTTCAGTGGGCTACTTTCATATTTGCTAGGCTTACCAGCTGTGCTACTTATGTTTACTATATTATTATTATTTTATTTCATTTAAGTACGCGGTAGGTTTTGTGTTTGAGAATTTCTTTTTTGGGAGTTACATATGTTCATTTGATGGGCAGTTGAGAAATCGGTCGTACTGCATCCATTTGAAAAGCCTGTCTTAAGGTTGATATGCATTCTGTAGTTGAAGAATAATTGTTGATTACCTTCTTTATCGAAGAATTTAACGTGTTATAATGATATATATTAATACATATATATATAAATATTCTTTTTGATTTGTATATTATTGCTTTGCAGTGACGACTTGCTCCCAGGCTACTGTTGCCTTGAACTTACTTCGGGAGAAGAAAGGCTGTTTTGACGTGGTGCTGAGTGATGTCCATATGCCCGACATGGATGGCTTTAAACTCCTTGAACTTGTAGGCTTGGAAATGGATCTTCCTGTTATTAGTGAGTTTTTCATTCATTTGTTTAGTTTAGTTCTTCTTTTTGCCTATGCATTAATAAATGTGTTTTTGGCAAACTAAATAGAATGCTATAAACTGCAGTGATGTCAGCTGATGGAAGGACCAACCTAGTCTTGAGGGGAATTAGGCATGGGGCTTGTGATTATTTAATCAAGCCTATACGTGAAGAAGAGTTGAAGAACATATGGCAACATGTTGTAAGGAAAAGGTGGAATGAAAACAAAGATCATGAAAATTCAGGCAGCTTGGATGACTATGATCGGCACAAACGAGGAAATGATGATGCTGAATATGCTTCTTCTGCAAATGAAGGAACAGAAGCAATGTTAAAAACCCAGAAAAAGAGGAGAGATGTTAAAGAAGAAGATGAATTTGATCTGGAAAATGATGACCCAGCTGCCTCCAAGAAGCCACGTGTGGTGTGGTCGGTGGAGCTGCATCAGCAGTTTGTTAATGCTGTGAACCAACTTGGAATAGACAGTAAGAATTCCTACTTCCTGATAGTTTGTTCCTTATTTCAAATATGTCGACTAAATTAAACATTTAGTAAAGCAGTTTGTTTCTTGTTTCATGTATCGTATCTTATCCATTGTTGTTGCAATCACACATCGAATGCTCCATTGACCATGCGATTCTTTTTCGTTCTAAAATTTTTGGGCAAATCCCATTTTAGGCCCTGTGGTTTGCACCGATTCCCGATCTAGGCCTCCAGGCTCCAAACCTCCTGATATAAGCCACAAGGTTCCAACATTGTTTCAATCTGGGGTCTACCGTCAATTTCGTTAGCTTTTTCCACTTAGTTGGACGTAATTGAAGACAAGGGACTCAGCAAGGGGTCTTCTGCAATTTTTGTTTTCTTAAAGATCAAATCTAAAAATATTTGTTTTCATATATATGTAGCTGTTAAAAAAACAAACCTAAAAATTGTGCAAACCACCGGGATCTAGTAATTTGATATTTTGTTGGATCGTAGTTATATTTGTTGGATCTTAATGATATTTGTTGGATTATAGTATTATTTTCTTACTAATACTAAGATCCAACAAATATCAAATTATTGGATCCTAGCGGCTATTTAGGTTTTTATTTGAGTAAGACCCTATATATA
>JAOTQG010110582.1:0-11953 GCA_025631175.1 Iris virginica
AACATAAGTTCTCCTTTCCAATAAAGAGCTTTTATGTTAGAGGGGGGTAAAAATGGAAATATAATACATAATAAATGTTTTTCTTAATTTGTGGATTGAAACCTTAAAAATCAACTATTTTGAACCGGAGGGAGTATGTTTCTGTTTGCCTGCTGGTCCAACTACAAGATGGATTATACATGTGAGAAAACTAGAGGCAACCATGGCTTGCAGCCAATGTAGTTGGATCAAGTTTTAAATAGTTTATATCTAGGGAGCTTATTATGTTTCTTTGGCTCTATTTCCTTATGTGTCTGGATTTATGGCACTCATTCTCGTAGCTGCATTGAAGTGCTTTTAAAACGAAAATTAGATTTATTGCAGAAACCTGCTGACACGGTGAACTTCGATGCTAGTGACCCAGTTGTCATCCTTGGATTTGGGCAAATGGGTCAGGTACTGCAACTGTCAAACTAAGATTATAAGCTGCAGCTGTTCCAAGACTTCATACATTTTGAGATTTTTAATATGCAGGTTCTTGCCAACTTCTTGTCCACTCCACTAGCTTCAGGAGTAGATAGCGACATTGTGGGATGGCCTTATGTAGCTTTTGATCTTGACCTTTCTGTGGTGAAGGTCGGTACTTTTTTAATGTCCTTACAAGCCTAACCAAAGTTGTTCTCCTTTTGTTTACTTTGTGAAGAAAATACAGATTCAGGCCATAGATCTAAACAAGTACGTGATCTTTTAAAGTGAGGTATTTGTAGGAAGTAGAGGCTAAACAAGAGACCACTATGTTTTTTTTCCTTACATGGTAAATTTTGCTGTCAGAGTTGGTCAAATGATCTTAGATTCCAAAACTATGCATTTTCTGTTGGGAGCAGATGAATAACCGAGAGTTTATTTGTTCACAAATCATGATTGGCTTCAATTAACAGCATTTCTTAAATGATTTGTATGCTGACTATAACTTTGTTGGATTCTTGAATAGATGCGCTTATGATTTATGCTTGTCAAGGATATTATGTACTGCGACTATTAAAGAACACCGTTTGTCTTTTTCCTTTTTGCTCATTTTATTAAGAGATGTTTTGATTCACCATTTCTGTTAAGATAAATTGCAAGGATTCGAGTAAAAAGCTATATCGTTGTAGCTCAAAATCAGATCAATCACTGACAAAAGACCATGTTCTGAACTGTTCGTCAGTGGCTTTTGTGAGGGAGGAATCAGAGCATTTGTGACCAATATAGTAGTGTAATTGAATTATTACCACCTATATGCATAAGTAGGGAGGCAATAATTGCCAATTTACAATCTTCACAGACGACTTGGCTTTTCCAAAAAGCTTCTGTGATTTCTTTAAAATGCTCGAAGAGAAAGCTGCCTAAGTTGTGAGCTGATCATTTTCAGTGTTGTGAAACAGTCATCTAGGAAGCTTGGTTTCCCAATCCTTTATGGGGATGGATCACGTCCAGCAGTTTTGCAGTCTGCGGGTATTTCTTCTCCTAAAGCAGTCATGGTCATGTACACTGATAGAAAGAAGACAATTGAGGCTGTTCAAAGAACTCGGCTTGCATTTCCTGCGGTATTTTCCCTTTCTATTACTCTCTTTTTCTCTCCCAACCCTTCCCCCATGCACCCAATACCAATATAGAAAATATGTTGTCATATGTGAAGATGCTGAAATAACAGAAAACATACAGCTGGTGGAATGAGATGGAGAACTTAATCATTAGTCTCCCCAAATGCTAGTGTTGTTACCAAAAAGCCTATGAGGGTCAACCACTTTGATCTGACTGGAAAATTCTTCTACGTAGCTCATGTAATTGACCTAGTTAAGGTAGAACAGTGAATCCAGGTCAAGGAGGCTTGATTACCTAGTTACCACATAGTTCTTGCATGATCTTTTTAATTTTAATTTGCTTGAAGTTTTATTGATTTGCATCTCCTAGTGAAACTTCAATCTGCAGATCCCAATATATGCCCGAGCACAAGATATGTCTCATTTATTAGAGCTGAAGGAAGTAGGTGCAACTGATGCTCTTCTTGAAAATGCCGAGGTATGAGTCACCTTTCATGGTTCTTTAGGTCTTTTTATGTCTACATTTCTGGAGATGTACCTGACCATTCTCTCCATATCCAATTTGTTCTTGCAGACAAGTTTACAGCTTGGCTCTAAGCTGTTGAAAGGGCTTGGTGTCATGTCTGACGATGTTTCATTTTTGAGTCAACTTGTACGAGATTCTATGGAGCTACAAGCTCAAGCACTAACCAAAACCAATGTACAAGAATCTGATGTTATGGAACCATTGCAGGTGAGGCTACATATACACACACACATTATCTCTGTACTATCTATTCTACAATGGTTTTAGTTTCATGCAGTTAATGCAAACTGAAAGAATATGACTATATGTCCTTTCAGCGTGTCCTTTTTTGTGTTGATCTTATGGTTTTAGGACTGTGTGCGCCCCCCTTCCGGTTAATTTTGCAGGACAGTGTCCCTTAGATGGTACCAAGATCCACTCTGGATTGATGGTTAGAGAATGCCAGTATATGAATAAGGTCTTGGAAGTTAAACTGATGATAAAAAAAAGTTCTTGCTAGGAGATGGAGGGCAGCAGTTGAGTTGGACTGATGGGGAATGTGTAGGCAGACAGAAGTTGTCAGAGAGAAGTCTCATCAATCAAATCAATCTTCTTTCATAAATGACTGAATCCCTAAATATACTAAACCATTGTACTTGGCCCCTGAAGGCTCTTTATTCCATTGTTCTCTTTTGAAGTGAAGGTCTAAACCTGTCCTAGGCTAGGTCGATGTGGGGACTTACTCCTGATCTCATCCTCCAATCTTATACCCAAATGGGATCCCATATCAATGCAATATAGGAATCTTTATACTTCAAATGAGACCCACTGGATGCTTCCAGTGATGCCCTAAATTGTTTAGTTTTTCCAGTGACTGAAGTTCACCTCATCCTCACCTAGAGGTACTATGGAACTGTCATTCTTAGTCCCTCCATTTTTTTTTTTATAATTTTTTTTTTTTAGTCCCTCCATGCTTTGTGCATCCTTGGGTTATTTGTCCCCTACCAAAACATAAAAGTAAAACTATCTTATAGTTTGGCTCTTTTGGTTTCTTGTATACCCAGAAAAGATAAGTCATACTCTCCTTTTTGGTTCGTGTCTGAAAAAGTATATTAGTCCCATTTCTGAAAAAACTATAAGAAAGATAGAACGTTTACAATTTAAAGGAGATATATGGAATGGAAGTAAAAGTACTACTTAGTTTGATCTGTCAAATGCGGCTCTTTCTTGGATCAGAGGAGTGTTGAGCACCAAAATAATACGTATCAAGGAAAGATGACAACCTTCTTGAATGTTAATAATCTGCTTGCAGATCTTTTCCTCCGTAAAAATGGATTCCGGAAGTTCCATTTTTTAATCAATCGATTGAAACTTTTTTTTGTCTTCTTCTCTATGCTCACAAGCCTTGAGCGTCAAGGGGATAGAAAGGCAAGAGAGTGCTTTGACTACTTAAGGTCTCCCAGGAAATCGAATTAGAATTTCCAGGTTTAGGTTCTTAATATTTAAGATGTTCCTTACTCTTCTTGTCTGTATAAATTGGCCCCTCGAAGGCCAATTCTTTGATCTGTGTTTATGGATTATATATTCTACATCTGTAGCATTGTGAGAAGATGATGCGCTTTACTTCTGGAGCACAGTTATCTTCAAAAAACTATTGTCGATGCTAATTCATTTTCTCGTAATTTTCTGGACTAGTTGAGAGTTGCAGATCTAGTAGGGACACGAACCCCTGTATCATCACGCTCAGCAGGCCAAGAATCAGTGCGAATTAGCCAAGCAGATAGAAACCGCATTTTGATGTCACAGGAAGAAGTGGGTCAATCAGAGCGTAATGCTGCTGAGCTCAATCAATCTGAAGATGGCAGAGGCGTTTTATATTGTGAACTCGATACAGAAAACAGCAACAGTGTTCAAAATCAACATCAAAGATGAACTTACATTACAGAGGAAGCTGTATACTTGCAGAGGGAGGCTCAAGGCTTCAATGAAATGTTTTTTTAGGTATCTTCATGCCCTTCTCTTGCAACCTGGCATAACAGTTCCATAGCACTCAATTTTGTTTTGTTGCTGGGACGATATAAGGAGAAGGTTGCCACAGCTGCTTTTACTGGTAGTCAGCCTGAAAGATTGTAGGGATCCCTGATATGAAGCTCAATTTTTGGTTTCTTATTGTATAATAGAAGCACATATTTTTGTATATAAATGTAGTCATACTCATACCGGGAGTCCCTCCATTGTTGTATTCATTTGTACTTGAATCCCAGAATGCTGTATGTTTAGGCTACAAAAAGAATAAAAAATCATAAATTTAAGCTTCACAATCTAATTTCCTAAGAGATCTATTTTGACCCATTTACGTGAAACAGTAAAACAAAGTGATCAGAGAGTTTTATCCGTGGTGGTGTCGGCGTTGTTTCTCTACCACCACCTCCTCCTCCTCCTGGTTGCCACAGTTATTGATGATTCCACCCACCAGGGACTATGGGTGACGATCAAGACAAGGAAGACTCCAGTTATCACTTGTACAGCTTCAGCAAAGAAGAGGTAAGGTAATCAAAATTAAGAAGAGGGCAATTGGTTCATGCCGTCGATGGTAATTAGAGGGTCCACAATCAATCTGAAAACGGCAGACTCAGAGGCGTTTTCTATTATGATTCATGAACGCGATACAGAGATCAGTAACAATGTTCAACATCAATTTTTATTAACATAAATTTTAATTGTTTCAAATTATATTGAAGATACTATAAATTCGACATTTGGTACATTTATAACAAGATTTTGCTAACTAGTGTGCTTGTGAAAGGGCATAATAATCCTGCAAATTCGGATTTTCAATCCTAAATTGTGTATCATTTCCTATCACATTGTTTTTGAAAATGACATGTCCTATTTATATTTAGATTTAGAATGTTTAGAATTTTGGGATCAGAATTCAATGGTTAGGATGGAGTTTTAGAAAGATGTGACAAAGAATGAAACATCATTTGGGACAGAAGAGTCAGACGCGTTTATTAAGGATATGATGCATTTGAAAAGGTCTCCCAGATGAATTGTTTTTATTTTTGAATTATTATCATGTTCCTAGAACAATTGTTAGCAAAATTCTGTATGAAAAAGAATACATTTACATTTATCTTTGGTCTAAATAGTAATCGTAGCCATTTGACTAGAAAAACTTTACCACTATATTTTTTGCATGGAATGCATCCACTTTCATAATTTTAGAAATAATTCAAAAGGTCATGCATGCAAAGAAGTACCTCAAGAGCACTAGTTAAACTTGTGAGCATACAAAACTACAAAAGTGTTATACCAGATTACAAAAGTGAAAATAGTAATCAAAGGCTTTTATAATATGTAAATTCTTAAAACCTTTTTTGTAACCCCAGATTATGTTTTCCTGATACACTTTTTGGTTCATACTGTGATCATAGGAGCAATAAGTAATTCTTGTTTTGTCATCAAAATGTGCACAAGTTGGTATTGTATCATTTTCAGACAAGTCTGACTTGTTGAAAATGGCAACTGTATCATGTCTTTTAGCTGGTCAAGTCAATGTGAGGTTTTGCTGGTTTTACATGTGTATATCTTGATATCTTGATTGTCCCAGAATTCTTCAAATTTGAATCAATCATACACATTTCTGATACAAGAATTGAGCCGATTTAGGTGGAGAAGAGATGGCAGATATAGTTTTGTCCCCACTTATACAGGTGATTTTCGACAAATTGGCTTCCCCTCTCATACAAAAGCTCAGTGATGAGTGGGAACTCAAGGACAACCTCCAGAAGCTACAGCAAACACTGCCCAGAATCCAAGCTCTACTTGAAGATGCAGAACAGCGCCAGATTCCGACAAATCTGTAAGAATTTGGCTTTCCCAGCTCAAAGATGCTGCTGATAAAGCAGAGGATTTTCTTGAATTGTTTGTTAACCAATTTTCTCTTGCAAAAGCTTCTCCTTTGATTCGTGCTGAAACCCTGAAACGAGTATCATTTAGTGCAAAAAAGCTAAAAAAGGTTCTTCATGTGTTGGAGGTGGCAACAGCAGAAGGATTAAATCTGCGATTGCGAGAAGGCGGTGGTAGTGTTGTTCATAGGCGGTCAGATGGAAGAGAGACAGGCTCTTTTGTAATTGTTTCAGAAGTTTATGGACGAGATGTAGATCGAAAAAAGATTGTAGATCTTTTATTAGCACCATCATCATCATCTATATTCCATGGCCATGAAGGAAATGTTTCAGTGGTTCCATTGGTTGGGATTGGAGGCATCGGGAAGACTACTCTTGCTCAGTTAATATACAATGATGACACTGTAGTTCAGCACTTTGAACTGAGGATGTGGGCTTTTGTGTCAGAAGATTTTAATGTGAAGAGGATCATAAAATCTGCTATAGTTTCTGCAAGTAAGAGCACATGCAATATATCGGAAATGGATTTGATGCAGTCTAAGCTGTGGGATATAGTCCATAGAAAGAAATACCTTCTTGTGCTGGATGATGTTTGGAACGAAGATCCAGATGAGTGGGATAAGCTCTGGCCGGTTTTGCAAAGCGGTGCTAAAGGAAGCAGGATCATTGTCACTACCCGTAGCAAAAAGGTTGCAATGATAATGGAGACTTCCCCAAATTACACACATCGTTTGAAGGGTTTGTCAGAGAACTATTGCTGGTGCTTGTTCAAGAGGCGTGCTTTTTCTCGAGGAGAAGAAGATCGATTTTCAAACCTTTTGGCAATCGGGAAACAGATACTGATGAAATGTGGAGGTGTGCCACTAGCAGCAAAAACTCTTGGAAGTTTGTTGCGCTTCAAAAGAGAAGAGAACGATTGGCTGTTTGTGCAGAACAGCGACCTCTGGAACTTGGAAGCTTGCCACCAAACTGGAATTTTTCCAGCTCTACTGTTGAGCTACTTACAGTTGCCATCAAACCTTAAGCACTGCTTTGCATTTTGTTCAATATTTCCCAAGAACTATGAGATTAAGAAAGAGAAGTTAATACTCTTATGGATGGCGGAAGGCTTGATTTTATCACAGGGAGGAACTCAAACAATGGAGGAAGTTGGAGATGAGTATTTCAACGAGTTGTCATGGATGTGTTTCTTTGAAGATGTCAAGGATTGTGGTGAGAACACGATGACAACTTATAAGATGAATGATCTGTTTTATGATCTTGCAAGATCCCTTACGAGAAAGGATTCCATTGTACTGGATTGTGGCAACCAAACCAGTAGCCTTTCACAAATCCATCACTTGTCAATTGACTGGGGACGCATCTTGTGTCAGATGCCAGAATCCCTTTGTGAAGCAACCCACTTGCAAACCCTCCTTGTGCTTTCAGGAGGTGAGCATTTACACATCCCTCCAAAGTTGTTTTTGAGCTTGAAATACTTACGGGTGCTGGATTTGAATGGTATTGACATAACATTGCCAGATACAATACGTGACTTGCAGTGTTTGAAGTACCTAGACCTCTCTAATACTCCTATTTTCAACTTGCCATTGGGGGTCTCTTATCTCCATTCTTTACAGACACTAAACCTATCAGGCTGCTTCCATCTAAAATGGTTGCCCTATCTAGGTGAGATGACTAGTTTAAGGCATCTCAATTTAGCAGGATGTGAGACACTGACCTATTTGCCAAATGGATTTGACAAGTTAGCTCAGCTTCAAACATTGCCTCTATATATTGTATCTTCAAGAGTACCCTTGGGGCGACTGAGAAGTCTAAACCTTTGGGGTGAGCTAAAAATTAAGCACTTGGAGATGGTGAGGCAAGCAGAAGACGCGAAGGATGCCAATTTGAGGAAGAAATCTCACGTTCATTCTTTAGGGCTCTGCTGGGGTTATGATGATGGTAATTTCAATATGAATTCCTATCCAAAAGCCAGCACTCTAGCTCAATTTAGAGTGAGAAAGGAGGATCCAGAACCACAAGCGGCACAGACACCTAGGAGAAATGCAGTTGATGCTGTTCTTGCTGGAGAAGTTTTGTCATGCCTCAGACCACACCAGAATCTAATGAAGCTATTTGTAGTGGGCTACCCGGGATTTACATTTCCGCAATGGATGCTACCGAAGCTTTCCTTGCTTGTGCTGAAGAACTGTAGCGGATGCTTTCAACTGCCTACCCTCGGCCATCTGCCCTTGCTCAAGGCACTTCACATGGAGGGAATAGATAATGTTAAACAAATTGGGCCGGAGTTCTATGGTGAGCAGAGTCATTCTTATTTCCCATCACTAGAAGAATTGACCATCAGAGATTTTCCTGTTCTGGAGAGCTGGTTTTACATGGATGGAAGAAATTTATTTCCAAGGTTGAGCAAGTTTACTGCGAAGAAGTGTCCTAACCTTTTGAAGGTGCCAAATCTTTTCTCTCTTCAGCAATTGGAGCTACAGGGTTGCAAACCAACAATATTAGATTCCATAGGAAAGTCAACTTTGCTCTCTGCTGTTACAATTGAAGATTTTCCTGAGTTGGTCTCTCTGCCAGACGAATTGCTTAGAGACAATGTTCTTCTCAAGGCCCTAAAGATTAGCTCATGTCCAAAGCTTCATTCTCTGCCCTCATGTTTAGAAAATTTGAAATCTCTGAATGCATTGACCATCCGTTGGTGTGAAAGGTTATCCTCCTTGCCAAAAGGTTTTCACAAACTTACTGCGTTGGTCTCCTTGGAGATAACTGAATGCCACAGTATAACAAATTTGTCAGAGGAGGGAATCGAAGGTTTGAGTTCTCTCAAGACCTTGTCTATCGAGAACTCCAGAAGCTTAGCCTCTCTACCAATGAGATTTCAAAATCTCACATCCCTGGAGCACTTAACCATTATGTACTGTCCAAGTCTATCTTCTTTGCCAGATGGTTTACAACACCTCTCTGACTTAAGGACATTGACTATCATAAGCCTCCCTGAGCTGGAATTTCTGCCCGAGGGTCTCAAGCATGTTACTGCATTGCAGAGTTTGGAAATCCGCAGTTGTTCCAGCCTGAGTTCTTTACCGGAGTGGTTTGAGAATTTCTCCTCTCTGAGATCATCGGCGATTTCAGATTGTCAGAATGTGACAACCCTGCCAATGGCTCTTCAACGTCTCACTGCACTCCAGCACTTATCCATTCATCAATGCCCTGTCCTTGAAAGGCGTTGTGATCCGGATGGAGGTGTAGATTGCTGGAAGATTGCTCATATTCCCCATAAATACATTTCCTCAGGCAGGTTCAGGCAATCTGAAGCTAGTAGCTCTTCAACATACAATATTTAGAATTCATCCCTCATGCTTTCGTAGTAAACGTGTGCCCTTTCATCTTTGTTTTTGCTTGTTGCAAGGCAAATGGTCTGAGTATTAGTGTGCTGATCTATGTTGGTGTATAATCATGTGTCTATAATTGTGTTGTATGATGTGCCGATGGCAATAGTTGTGTTCTCTTTCATACTCCTACCTAGAGTATCCCATTCGACACACAAAAAAAAAATTACAGTTTCTTACCAGATCAACACTACTTGTGATCTGGACTCTTGTAAAATTCATATACGAAATTTCAATATTTCTGATGATGTCAGTCAGAGTATGAAGTCAGAAAGTATGTACAATTTGTTGATATTGTGGTTTGTGAGTGAAAAATCGTGTACTCATGAGAAAGACTGCCAATTTGTTAATGGCCTTTTAGTTGTCTATGTCTTTTGTGAATGATGTTTTGAAAGGGTTTGTGGCAGTTGGAACTTAACAAGGATCCCACTCTATCACAGGTTTCAAGTGACTATCTTCATGACAATCATGTAAGCCTGTGTCCATAGTCTTCCTTGGCTCTATAAAAAAAACTCAAGATTAACGCTTACCTATCAAACTGCAGCGCCACTAACACTTCATTGTTAATTGTCTTTTATATATGTAATCAACATAGTCAATGCATCCACCTACGTGAACCATTTCTTCAGCAGGTTTGACAACAATCTTCCCACCATGGTATACTTTCAGAGAAAAGAAATTAACATTTGAAAAAAAAAATCGCAAACTTTAAAAAGGACATCATTCACAGAAAAGGACAATGACAAAGAGACTCAAAACTCTTTTACAATTGAAGATTTTCCTGAGTTGGTCTCTCTGCCAGATGAATTGCTAAGAGACAACGTTCTTCTGAAGGATCTAAAGATGATGAGCTCATGTCCGAAGCTTCATTCTCTGCCCTCGAGTTTGGAAAACCTGAAAAAAGGTTTTCACAAACTAACTGCGTTGGTGTCTTGGAGATAACTGAATCCATGCCACAGTATAACAAATTTGCCAGAGGAAGGAATTGAATGTTTGAGCTCTCTCAAGACCTTGTCAATCGAGAACTCCAGAACCAGTGCCTCTCTACCAATGAGATCTCAAAATCTCAAATCTCTGGAGCACTTAACCATTAATGTATTGTCCTAGTCTATGATCTATGCCAGATGGTTTACAGCACCTCTCTAGCTTGCAGACTTTGACTATCATAATAAGTCCCCCTGAGCTGGAATTTCTGCCCAAGTCTCTCAAGCATGATACTGCATTACAGAGTTTGGGAATCTAAAGTTGTTCCGATCTGAGTTCTTTATCAGAGTGGTTTGAGAATTTCTCCTCTCTGACCCTCATTCGCAATTTCAGATTGCCAGAATGTCACATCACTGTTGATGGCTCTTCAACGCCTCACTACACTCCAGCACTTATCCATCCAACAATGCCCTGTCCTTGAAAGGAGTGTAGTCAGATGGAGGAGTGGATTTTTGGAAGATTGCTCATGTTCCCCATAAATGCATCTCCTCCGCGCAATTCAGGCAACATTCTGAAGCTAGTAGCTCTTCAACATGATTTCAATAGAATTAATCTCTTATCATTTTCTTTTTAATCAGGTCCGAGTATTAGTGTGCTTATCAATATTGGCATAGAATGTGCCGATGACAATAATCAGATCTCTTTTCCTGTGAAATTTACACACCCTAGATTATTTGCTTAAAACAATCAACCTGTTTCTTACAAGGTTAATACAACTTTTGCTCTGGATTTTTTTTCATGGTAACAGAATTGAATTATTCTAGCTCTTGTTTTTATGAGAAAACAGATGTTGCTTATAAAGTTGGAATGTACTGATGCTCTGGTTCCTTATACACTAGCCTGAATCTGAGGTTACGGTTATCCTTTTCTGTTCTCATTCTTGATCATATTCATCATCTTTTTTCGTGTTAGTTTTCTGTTTCGAGAAAAAGTTTTATCTCTGCTAACCCCCTTATCTAATTTTGATCTGAAAGTGTTTTGGTTTGAACAACTGGGGGATAAAATTAAACTTTTAACTGCAAAATAAGTCCCGGTCTCAATTCTCAGAACCAAACATTGTGCCGAGTGACTGAATGATACTTCCTCCATCCCCAAAGAAATAGTCTCAATGTACATTTTACACTTTAAAAGTAGATTTACATGCTTGTACCATTTTTAAATTACACAAAAAAAAAAAATCCTTTTTTGGAAAGGAGAGTATGTTCTTGGGACAAAGGTAAAAGCAGCTTGGCTCCAAGAGTTTTTCCATCAAGTTTTAGAAACGTCTTGTTCGCATCTGTACAGGCTTCGCCTTATTGGTACAGAACACAAGTCAGGTTCAAGGAGGCCACTTAAGTTGCTTACCTTGAAGAACTTTAAGTTTCCAGTCACATCAAATTCCGGAGCCAGTACTTCACACATCTATTAGATCTGAATTTGGAAGTGCTTCATTGTGAAGATTCAGAGTCATCCTGAAGCTCATTCTTTCTTGTTTTCCTGCTGTTGCATGCCATTACTTCTCATCTTAGGTTAGGGACCAACGTTTCTCTCTCTCTCTCTCTCTCTCTCTCTCTCTCTCTCTCTCTCTCTCTCTCTCTCTCTCTCTCTCTATATATATAT
>JAOTQG010110593.1:0-11950 GCA_025631175.1 Iris virginica
GGCTCACCCAGGCGGCTGCGCACACTCCGGCTATGATGAGAGTGGGCCTCCGATTCTTCTGGTCTATCTCTGCCCTGTCTCCCTGAAGGCGCGTTGTTTAGCCCTTCTAGGCCAGGGATGGCGGCGCCATCGATGGGTGCCTCTCCTCGCCGGAGTAACTCGTTATTGATGGCCACCAGCCGGGCAAGTTGTTCCCCCTGTATCCGGAGGTGTTCTACTCGCTGGATGTCGGAGGGGTGGACGGAGATACTTTGGGAATGTCGTTCTTGCCGGTTTTGACGGCTATGGTCAAGATGCGATCGCAGATCGTTATGACTGCGGCGCTCCTCGTCCGATCGCCTGGGGGAATGGTGACGCCTCCTTTCGCGGCTCCTGTCTTGCCTGTCACCATGGCGGCTCCTCCTGTGATCTCTCTGGCGGCGACGGTCTCGATCGACGTGATCATCATGGCCGTCATGGTGGGTGTCGGCGCGAGTTTGATGAGTGTGATTGGAGACGCTCGGGTGGCGAGATCCCTCAGGGTGGGTACGGCGTGAGTGATGCGATGCGGCAGACATTCTGGATGAGGTAATGACGGAGGATCAAGAAAAAATGTCCCGGCAACGGAACCACTGATCGAGCCCAGATTTTCCCGATCCACGTGTCGGCTGGATAGTGGCCCAAATGTAATCCTCCGTGTGACCTACAAACCAGAAATGAGACCAGAAAACACCTGACGTGATGAGCAAGGCTTGGCCTCGCTCGTACGCTCCGGCGTGAGAGTAAGTTCCCGTAGGAAAAAGGCTGTGAAACCCAAGTTAATCCTGAGAAGAACGTAAAGTGGGCTGCTCACAGGTGCGTATGGATGCAATGAGTGCGTGTGTGCTTTGACAGCAATTCGGTAAGTTGAAAAGTGAATGTACCTCCCAAGGTCCTGCTTGAGGGCCTCTTATAGGCGTTAAGTGGATGACCATTGATGGCCAGGTAACCGTTTAGCTAGAATTCCTCCTTCCTTGTTGCTAGGCGAGAGGGAGGAGTGGCTGTGATGAGGGAGTAACGGCAGGCGTAATTATCTCCCTTGTTGACCGGCGGAAGACTTGGTCTTGGATAAGGAAAGTCCTCTGGTTTCCGTCTGGAGAGGTTTTACGTGCGTTTGGATCAAGAAGAGTCAAGTGCTGGATGGCCGCCCTTGTAGTAGGAGAGGCGGAGTAGAAGTGGGCGTGCTGGGTGATCGCCCAGAGTGTGCTCCACGGCGGGCTTATGTCATCCGCAAGGTATGCTTCTTGGGATAGCTTGTCGGGGCGTTGAGTGCGGCCAGAAGGCCGCCCGTTGGGCTAGGCATCTGACCGCCCCGTGTGCCTCGTGACCCCAACTAGGCTGATGGCGAGCCAGTCTCTTGGGCCTTTACCTATGGGTTGAGATTGGGCCTAGGACGTTGGGCCTGGGCTCATCACATCTACCTAGAGATGAGTTGTCAAGTCCTTTGATCTTTATATCTCCCACCGACACAAAGGATATCTCCTGTGTCCGCTCCTAAATGTGTAGGTTTCCTTCTTTAAGTAATGAGAATATACTCTATTATTTGCTATCCCTTTATTTGCTAATCTTTTTAGTGATGAATTGACTCAAGATTAAAACATGATAAATTCATTGTTTATTAAAATTTACTTTGAAGATAAATGAACTCTAAAACATTTAAAAAACATAAAAATTATCCCAACGAGGACCATATCTCGCAAGTCAAGAGAGAGTTATCCATGGAAAAATCAAGGGCTTAGGCCTCAAGAGTGACGATCAATAAGCAAAGACGAAATGCGAAGGCGGCTACCACGACTACCTCCGACACAAAAAGTAAGAGCAACCGAAGAAAAGCTCACTAGGTTGAGACCCACAATGGGTGACCTAGGAAAAAGTAAGAGCAAGAAAAGAAAAAGCTCACTAGGTTGAGACCTGCAATGGGCGACCTAGGCAAGAGTTAGAGCTAAAGCACGCAAAAGAAGCCCGCTATGTCGAAACCCAAAAGGGAGACCTAGCAAAACATTGGGCGTGCTAAAGAAATAAAATATCCTCTCGGATGATCATCAAGATCCGCTTCTCTATCTCGAAGCAATGGTTCAAGTCGTGGTAGTCAAAGATGGTGCGAACTATGGCGACATGAGCTCCCAAGACTCTCAACACAAGGGAGTAACGTAGACAACCCCCCACGAGTCCGGTCTAAACAAAGAAACACATGTAGATGGCAAGATGGAGAGGCCAAGGCCCCTATATGCCTATGACCAACACTCTCACCAACTCGTTGGGACATGGAATGAATCAAAGGTGATAGCTCAAATAAGGCACTCAAGAAAACACCAAAATATATTTTAAAAAATCAAGACAAGAGTCCATTTAAGTGGATAAGGGATATATAGAAATAGCGTTGTCTCAAAGTTTATCACAATACCTTCTTCAAGGGTTTGTGAAGTGTGTTCAATGCTTGAGGGCATCTTATCAAGTATCCACTTTCTTGTGTCAACCATTTCTTTCTTCTTCATTCTATAAGATTGCAAGGAGCGTATCAAGAAAAACAAAAGGAAGTCCATTTCCTCCAAAGATATGGTGCCATTTCATTGCAAGTAGTAGAAAGCTACAAAGGCCCAATGGGCTACATGGAAAGTAAAACAACATTGGGGCAAACCCAAGACTCACCCCTAGACTCTATGCGGTTTATTACAACAAAGACTCATTAACTCCTAAACACTAAACACTAAACACTAAACTCCTAATGGAAATCTTGGGGAAATTACTCTAATCATAGGCTTTCTTTCATCCTAGGAGAGAGAATACACTTCACCTCCTAAACACAAAAGATGTCTTCTTCCTCATCCTCCTATGTCTTGGTTGTTGCTTGAGCTTGCACGATTGGACCATCTAACGCCTCTACGGCGCCGAAAATCCCTTGCCAAGTATGCATCAAGAGGGTCGGGGTAAGAACCATCCACAAGGTGATAGTTACTTGGATAGTAAGGGAGTCCACAAGCTTCTCTCAAACGGTCTTCCACTCTATTGGTGATAGTACCTCTCAAGAAGGGGGCCAACCCAACTATGTTCTCCATATATTCCGCTTCAACCCTTGGGATCAACCACTCCAAGTTAGCTTCATCCAAGAAGATGGATTCAATGGGATTTCCCACTTCAATGGACCTTTGCTCCAAACAAAAATTCCAATAGCCGTCAATGCTCCTTGCTAAAACCGCATCCATGACCTCCACGGTTGGGAGAGGAAAGTCCAGAAGAGGAATCCTTTGAGATCTACCAAATTGCCTTGTGATCCGGTCACCAAAGTAGAAGCTTGAATGGCGAAGGCCCGAGAGAAATACATAAGACTTAGAAGTGGAGTACATGGTGAACCGCTTCAAACACCAATGAGGAGGCATCCAAATGATGTCCGTGGTTTGGCACTCGGCAAAGAACTTGAGCCACTCATTCTCACTCTTTGGGAAGAAAGTACCCCTCAAGCCATAAGCACTTGGGAGATAAACCTCCCCCTCAAAAGGCCTTACACCATGGAAATGCTCTTGAAGCCACACATGGAGAAGGAGAGGGCTACCCCTTTGAAATCCATACCTCTCATTCGAGGTAAATTGGTCGAACCCATGCAAGGTCTCCCCAAGGATGACGGGGATCAAGTTGGCCTTCCTCTCATAAACTTGAAGGAGCGCATTGATCATTCGGGTATCAATAAACCCGCCTCTTCCGACAAAGAAGTACTTCACAAAGAGACAAAGATCCAAGGCAAACTCGTGCTTCTCAAAGTAACGAGCATCATGTGGACGTGCCTCGGCGAACATGGCCGAAAGAAGAGTGATGTCCAAGAACTCTCCATGAACGAACCTCTTTATGAGACCAAGATCAAGATCAATGATTTGATGGAGTGTGACGAGGAGAGACCGCAAGAAGTTGAGGAAAGCTATCCTACCACCCTCGGGCATGGCCACCATGGCGCAAAACTCCTCATGAGTTGGGCACATCGCATTGTAGTGAAAGTTGAAGAGATGAAGCTTCTTGCACAAAAACCTCGAGGCCGCCTTCAACATCCCCCAATCGATGGTTAGAGAATGCCACCCGAACATGTACTTGAAGCCATACGAGGCATGGAAGTGATTCTTCTCACCTTTCGTCAAGCCCCTAACCCAAAGAGAGAGAGAGAGAGAGAGAGAGAGAGAGAGAGAGTTCTCATAGTCTTCAAAAGGAACTTGGGTAGAGAGGGAGTTTCTTGAGCTAGACATGGCTTCAGAAGAAGAGAGAATTCAGCACTAAGGCTTGGAAGATGAAAGAGGTATGCTTGGGACAAATGCCAAAAGCCCCTTTTATGAAGAAACTTTCAAGGGAGGGTGATTGAAATCTTCCTATCATCAATGAGGTGGTTCAAAGGTCCTGGATACACACCAATACCCTGGGAATCAACACCGACAAAGGGATTGGCAAGAAGCTTCACCAAAGGACAAAACACAAAAAATGGCGAAAGGAGAGAAGCAGTGCTTCTGAACCCCTGCGGTTCACTCTGGACCACAACAGTCCAGAGCATCTTCTCTCCTTTACGAGCTTTGTCCCAATGTTTGCCAAAATTGCTCCATTTTTGGGTATTTACTACACGATTTTGACCCAAAATTTCCTCCAATCTGGCCCTTTCCACCCTATCAACATCAAAACACAACTTTCTATTGCTCCCATACCATCTTATACATTTACAAGTCACAAGACAATCATCCATTTTCCCATAAAAATCCCTAGCAAGACATTGACCAAGTTAAAGGAGGGAAAAATTGCACATTTCAAATAAATTGCCTAAGTGCATAATCATCCATCATACAAATTACAATAAGTCACATGCATAATATCTTGCATAGACATAAACACACATGTTGCATATTACACGTTAAAATTGTTTTCTAGTGCTATTATAAAAGCTCAGGTACTCCGGCGAGACCGCTTCAAAGGCGCCCCGCTTGAAGTACTCCCGATCACTTGGGTAGTGTCCGAGCACTTGCAATTGGCCACCTTATACTTGTAAGCCTGGTATTTCGCCTTCACGCTCAAGAGAGTGCGGTGTATCTTGTTGAAGGTTCCAACGGACACCTACGAGTAAGAAAGCATCAGGGGCATTCAACAAAGGAAAAAGAAGACATGAAAGTATAACAAGAGGCGTCGAGATCCTACCGATCGGACGTGATTCGGGATAGCATACTTCTCCGGGATCTCAAGCTCACCAAGCTCCTCAATCTCCTTGTTCCCGTCTCGGCCAATGAAGGACATTGTCTCCTTGAAGTGCGGCTCATACAAGCGGTCACTCACCAGCTCAGTGGGCAATGCAAGCCGCTCCTCCAAGAAAGCCTCGTAGCTAGCGGCATGGTTGAAAAGGTTCATACCCGGCACAAGCTGAGTATACCGGTAGACATCCTCCCTCATCATATTGTGAGGAGGGTCGAGGGCCACAAGCGGCATCCTAAAGTCGGACCTTCGTTGGCGGGACACTCACTCCCCGAGGTAGAGGCAATCGGCTATCGAAACCCTAAGGCATACACGAGACCGCGTCCTCACCAAGGTATAATTAAAGTCTCCCTCGTCGTCGTCCCAAGGATAGAAGATGGGCTCCTTCACTTGCTCGTCAATGAGCTGGCGGAGCTCATTGAGAGACCAATGGCGCAAGCTGCCCTTATTCGACCGTTGATGGGCTTGCGGTTGAGCAACAAAAGCATATAAGCCTACACCTACAAAAGGAACCTCATGTCAAGACATGTATGAAGATCAGAAGCCACCAAGGACGCAAAATAAAAGAGGAGAGTCAAGAAGATAAGTACCTCCCAAGCATGGATGAAGCCGGTCAAGCTAGAGGTAGCGTCATCGCACACATGGTCCATTCCCCAATAGCAAGTCGCTAAGTCGGTGCCACCCCAATCGTACCGGTCCAAGTTCTCAAGGTCAACCACGAACGGTAGCCAACTGAGCCGAGCCATGGTACTCGCATTACACCGTAGGGTCGAGCCAAGAGCCCAAAGGAGGAACACCCTCATCAAGCACTGGATTTGAGCCTCCGAGCTCACCTTCTTCGCATTTGCAAGCAAGTACTTGCTAAGCCTATCAAGGAGGATATCATCGGAAGTCAGCTTGAAGTTCGTTCCCAAGAAAGACTTAATCTCGGTCTTCTTCCGAAAGTAGAAAGGGTCAACGGTCAATGGCTAACCCCGCTTGGCAAGCCCATGATGAAAGAAAAATCCGTCGGGGGAATGGTCATCTCGCCCCAAGGAAACTGGAAGGTGTGGGTCGAATCCCATCATCGCTCCCGAAGAGCAAGCATAATGTCATGGTGGCGAGTGAACTTCTTCGTCCCGGCCTCCTCGAAGAAACGCCCAAGATGTGAACCCAAGATCATGGCCTTTCCCTTAGAAGGAAGGATGGCCAAAATCTCCCTCAAGGTGATCATCCCACAACGACTCTGAAGCTCCTTGAAGCCCTACGAAAATAAGGCCGAAGAGCAAGTCAACAAGTGATCCCGTATCCTTTTCAAAGTAATAGATGACTAAAAATGCATCTTATTTAATCATGACTAGCAAGATTGCATGCTTAACATTTGGCATTTGCATATAATCTAGTCAAAATCATATTTGTAGCATAACATTTTGCACGCAAAACACATGAATCATGCACCAAGCATAGCAAAACTTGCGTCGTCAAGTCGTCGTTTTCAAAACGTGCACATTTTTGGGCGTTGGCCTACACCGAAATAAAAATCGCCGTTGGGAAAATTTTCAAATTCATGGAGTCAAAACAAAATTAAAGACAATTGAAAACTTACAAGTTACAACACAATCTTGCAATGCACAAAAATGCATGAATCACACACTTTTTCTCACTCGAGCATTTCGTCAAACACTTGATGTGCATGCTTTGAGTCAAGTTCTTTCTAGCATTCATATGCATTTATACACATCCATCTACACCCATTTCATGAACACAAGTTCACATTCACAAAACACAATACATATTCACAAACAAACCATTCAATTACATCATCTAGTACATGCAAAATCACCAAAATGCACACAAAATTGCATTTTAGGGTCACTAAACCCATTTCAAAATACTAACAATTAGCATGAAATTGTTTAAGCCTTGCAAAGATATGGTGATAGGTGAGTACACATACCTCTCCATGAAGCCTCTTTGCCATTGCATGCGAAGAAAAGTCCGGATGAAGATCATTTGGATTGTAGGGAGCTTTGAGGGCATACCGTCTTGGGTTCCTCCTCAACCCGAAAGTCTTGTTAGAACGAGACCCACTCGAGCTTGAATCCACCATTGACCAAGAAGAGTTGATGGGAGAAAGAAAAAAATTTCTTAGAAGAAGCTTTAATGGAGTTTTAGACAAGAAGGGAGAAAGACGAAGAAGATGAAGATGAAGAATGAAGAGAGGGGGAAATTTTTGTGCCCTCTTCTCACCCATCTTTTGGCCTAAAAAAAGGGGGGGGGGTTTCACCCATACCCCCTTTACTCCCCAGCATTTTTAAAATGCCCCCCGAGGTCCCCGAACTTGCTCCCGGAAGACGAAAAGCTATGAACGTCAAGATCCTTCAATCCCGGCATCATGCGGCTTATCCTTTGGACATAAAATTTTGTTCATTTTAATATCTTTTGCTTACACTGCATAATTAAAATCATTTTGGCATGCACCTTTTCAAATTGCATAATTAAAATCATCTTTGGCCACACACCTCTTCAAATTGCATGATTAAAATCATTTTGGCCTGGGCCTCTCAAACTGCACACATTTCTGAAAATCATTTCACCAAACTACGTCTGGTTTGATTTCTCGCCCAAAACGAGAATACGTAGGAAGTCTCCATGAAAGAGGATTCAACCGCCATATTCTAAAAATCTTTTCACCGAACTACGTGTGGTCTGATTTCTCGCCCTAAACGAGAATACGTAGGAAGTCTCCTTGAAAGGGAATTCGACCGCCATAGTCTAAAAATCATTTCACCGAACTACGTGTGGTCTGATTTCTCGCCCTAAACGAGAATATGTAGAAAGTCTCCTTGAAATGAAAATTATTTCACCGAATTACGTGTGGTCTGATTTCTCGCCCTAAACGAGAATACGTAGGAAGTCTCCTTAAAAGGAGATTCGACCGCCATATCTCATATCATCTCTTAAAATCGCTTGAGGCCCAAAAATGGTCGTTTGTTCATATCGACGACGATGCTCGCCCGTAACCTACGAAAGCACCGTCGCCTAGTTGCTCTATAGACACCCCATTTTGAACCCTTAATTCATGATTTAATTACATATAATTAACCATGAATTAATAGGCAAACACAATACTATGTCACACATGGCATAGCAACATGTCTCAATTTGCCCATATTGCATTTAGGCATGATCACCAAATGTTGCATTTTACTAATTAAATGTGACATCTGTTTTTGTAGGCTTGGATGAGACATAAACTTGGAAGCTAAGCAGAGGAAGTGGACCAAGAAGACAAAACCTCAATAAAGCATGCTTAGGGGGGACCAATGCTCCCTAACCCTCAAAAATGCCAAGTGGAGACCACCAAATCCGGCCAAAAAGGCGCAAAAATGCAAAAGTGGACCAGGCACTCGGGACCGCAACGGTCCACCCTGGACCGCAGCGGTCTAGAGGCTCTGCCCCCATTTTTCAGCCCTCCTTTACAAGGGCAATTAGGTCTTTTTAGGGGACCCTCCCAAGGGCATTTTGGTCTTTCTAGGATGTCTGGAAGCCACCTCTTAGGGTTTCTACCCTTGACCTATAAATACTCCCTTTATGAGCCTCATTAAAGAGGTTGGAAACTTGGAAGAGAGATTCAAAAACCCTAGGTTCATTTTGCTTAATGTGAGTGCCTCTTTGCAAACTTAGAGAGAGAGAGCCATTAAAGATCAAAACCCAGCAAAATCCTTTGAATCTTCATATCTCCTTCATTAAACCTCCATTCCAAAGGGAGTTTGCCTAACCAAGTCCCTAAATCCCTCATCACATTAATTTCCCTTGAAGATTTTTAAATCAAAAGGGGGATGGTTGGACCTTGAAGCCTTCATCTCTACCCTCTGTTGCTTCCCCCCTAAGAAAGACCCCTTGGGAGTAGGTAATCTTCTACATTTAAATTTATGTAATCTTCTTTTATTTATTATAGATCTAAATGGTAAAAATGTAGATCTCTATTCTATTGCTCTACCTCTTTGTATATCTAGCCTTACATGAATGTTCTTGTAGAGATCTATTATGTGAATGTTCTTGTAGAGATCTATTAGATCCCTTATCATGTGTTGGGTCTTGATGCCTCCTTGAGATTCTATTAGAATTGTATAATGATTCTATCATGAATAAAGTGTGTGACCCTATTTGAGATCTTCTCTTATTGTGTATGATTTAGACTCTAGATCCATGAATAAAATTGCTTGGGAGTAAGGTTTTATAGTTGTTGTCCTCCTATGAATCCTCTTACATGCTTCCATTAGAATCCATGATCCTCTTTTCTCTCTTGAGATAAATTTTAAAGTGACCTTGAAATAAAGGCTCTAAGTGTGCTCATAATGGGCTTGCTTAGGTCCATCTCCCTTGGAGATTAATGTGAGGAGCATATGGAAGCCTAATCTTGGGATTAGAATTTCATCCTTCCACTTTTATTACATTTCTCTACTTTACATAATGATCAATTCATGATAGATAAATACATGTGTTGATGCTCACTCCCTTGCAAATAGTAACATCCCCATAAATACTCATGCTATCTCCTAGTTCACTAAATAGCTAAGGAGGAGCTCTTGAGGACATATAGAAATCCCTACCTTGCTCCTCCCCATGACAAATGGACTATTGTGCCCCTATCTTCATGTGTACAAATGACTATTTTGCCCATGATGTGATTCACGTGCTCTTCTTTCTAAAATGTGCATTGTGATGCCTACATGAATGTGTGCCTTGACTTGGCCTAGGAGTCGAGTTGACCACCTATCACAATGACCACCATGACTTTTTCTTGAAGCATTGACCAACCATTGACCAACCTTAAGAGACTATTGCATGCTTGAATACCATTTGAGACATTTTATTAGGGCGAATTGGGTGATTAATTTCTTCCCAATTCGTAACTTCGCCCCCGGACCTAGGAATCTCTTCAAAACCCAAAGGCTTGTGCTTTCGAAGCATAAAACAGAAACAGAGATGGAAACTCTCATTTTCTCTATAAATGAGTGGTCACTAAAGAGAAGCCCAATATACACGCATTTAGCTTTTCTCACACAAAAAAGCCCGATGACACCGTCATTTTATACCCGATCGATCACATCGATTCGAGGGCGTGAGAAAATATGGGTTCTCACAGTGGATCATGCAACGAAGATTTGTTCCCTCGCATCACGGTCGAGAGTTGAAACAAAAATTGCAAGGATTAAGGCAAGGAAGCAAAACCGTGAAAGAATACGACGATGAGATGGATACTGCGATGATTATATGAAATATCCAGGAGGACGAGGAGTCTACCATGACACGATTTATGCATGAGTTAAATCGGGAAATCGCTGTTTTTGTTTTTTAAGATCGAGGAGATGCTGCATAAATCAATCAAGTTCGAAAAGAAGTTGAAAAACAAGATAATGAAACATGTTACTAGATTTTTCCAGAAGGTCACCACGCCTAATTGCATTTTAGTCAAGATAGTCACATTGCCTCACAATGTCCAAATCGAAGGGTCTTAATTTTGGGCGCAAATGGAGAATATGAGTCTGCAGGCGAGGAGGAGTTTGACGACATGCCCGCCTTAAGTGAGGATGAGTATAATGAGGATGAGTCAAGCGTGAAATCTCTAGTACTCATGCAAGCACTAAACACACAAGTCAAAGATGTAGGAGATGTCACAAATCAAAGAGAGAATATCTTTCATGCTTGCTGTCAAGTTTAAAATAGGTTATGCAACATTATTATTGATGGCAGGAGTTGCATAAATGTGGTGAGCACACCTTTGGTTAAAAAGCTAAATTTGAGAACCCAAAGGCACCCAAAACCATACAAGTTACAATGGCTTAGCGATTGTGGGGAAATTAAGGTGATGAAACAGGTCTTTGTTCCATTTTCCATCGAAAAGTATGTGGATGAAGTTACTTGCGATGTGGTTTGTGTGCATGAGGACCACATTCTATTGGAGCGACCATGGAAGTATGATCGCAAGGTGGCACATCATGGGTTCACAAATTGTTACTCGCTTGAAAAGGATGGAAGGAAACTTGTGCGAACCCCTCTAACCCCAGTTTAAATCCACAAGGACAAAGAGATGATTGAGAAGGATATTCAAGAAATACGGAAAACGAGAGGACTTGAGCCGAGGAAAGAATCCACGACCATTCCACCCCAAGGAGAACGCTACAAAAATCTATTTTTATGCTGAAGAAAGGAGGTCATGCATTCTATCAAGGGTAACAAACCTCTCATCTTATTGGTTTGTAAAGAATTATGCATAGCAACCTCAGACGTGTCTGAATTACCCTGGGAGGTTCAAAAGTTGTTGGGTGAGTTTGATGAGATGTTTCCCGAGGAGTTACCAAAGGGGTTACCACCCATTAAAGGGATCGTGTGACGGCCCGAACCATGTGATAGAATAGGCATTTCATTATTAATTCCATCTTATTGCATTTCATTCTAATATTTAAATATGCATTTTATTATTAGTTGCATTGCATTTAATATTAGGACATGGCATTTGCATTTCATAACATGTCAAATTAATATTGTGTGGGTATGTATATTGCATGTAATGAAAATGTAATTATGTGGAATATAAAATAAATTAGAGAATATGTGGGATGGTAATAATCAATTCATCCAAGGCCAAATTAGTAAAGCATGTGATGGGGGCAATTTGGACATTTCCATTTGGGAAATGGATTGGGATGGCTGATATACTGTGAGTCCTTCCTTG
>JAOTQG010110604.1:0-11950 GCA_025631175.1 Iris virginica
TTAAAACACAATAATTAACTTTGACCTACAAGTGTGAATTAATTTTACTTGTAATTTGAAATTTGAATTTTTTTTTTTTACTTGGGTCAAAAATTGGTAATGCCAATGCCCTACCGTACCCTACCGAAATTTCGGTATTACCGGTAGGGTAATGGTAATGAATTTTGCATTACCAATTTTTCGGTAATACTAACGGTAATGAAGTTTTGGTACGGTTGCCCTACCGAAACCACCCCTAATAACAACATAAATTAAACCTCAAAAAAAAAAATTACTAAATTTTAATATTTAATTCTTTCTCACTTTCTCACTTTCGAGTAAATATCAATAAAATCTTTTAGATTGATTCAAAATTTAATATTCATACAACTTTCATATGCTTAACATTTAAAAAATAAATAAAATTTCTTCAATTTAAATATTGCTTGTAAAATCACTACACTATTATGACTTAAGAAAATTATTTATTGGAACTATTTTTGCTGTATTAATTTAAAAACATCATATTTGAAGTGCTCGTGTATAGACTCAAAATCTCAATTCATTTATTCTTACAAAACAGCCATTATCACAAAAAATAAGTCTTATATATCATTAACTGATTAATTAGAATACGTACGTACACACCTTAGATTTAACTATCACGTGTCTGTATCCGTGAACACTCAATATAAGATCTATCATATTGACTCACGAAATCAACAATTGTTTTTTTTTAATTACATAATTCAAAAATTTTGAAAACTTTTAAAAAATTGGGGGAAAATTAAAAAAATTAAAAACTTGGAAAAAATTAACACTATTTCAGTATCAAATTAAAATGCATTTTATACTATTAATGTAATTTTTTTAATCTCTAATAACATATTTAGACAACAAACTTTAATTCCCATGATACTACCAAGAAAACAATTTTTTACAATTTTCAAAGCACAAATCTTTGGGTGAGTCACTTGATCCCCTCTTTTTTTTTTTAATTATCTATTTTTATCCTATTTTTACTTTAATTATTAAAAATCCAAATATGGAAACTACTCATCCAAAATTATTTCTGTTACTCGATTCCTCACTGCTGTCGGATGCCATCCAAACGGCCACAGAAACGCTTCTCTGCAATATCCTCTCAAATCAACAAGCCAACCGGACAGATATTTAAATTATTTTTTCAAAAATGGCGGCTGCCGCAGCTGCTCACCTCTCCAGAATCCCCACCCGCATCTTCCCTTTCTCTTCTTTAGCACCTCGTTCCTTCCCGCCTCTCCGTAAACCGCAAGACATAATCTTCAGACGCCGCCATGGGTTTTACTTACACAGCTTCTTCCGCTCCAACTCTCGCCGTCATTTTTCCCTTTCTTCTTCTTCTTCCACGTCTCCAGGTACATGCTACCAGCATTTCCTCTCCGTATTTAACCTTTTTTTGTGTTTTTTTAATTGTCTTTGGCATTTTATCGAGCACCTCTCCTCAGCAGTTATAGTCAATTTGTTGCGATTTTCTTTTGATAAAAACCTTTAAAACGTGTCAAGTTAGCACTAATTATAATGAGTTTTATTTTTGTTTTCATCAGCTGAGACTACATAAATGTTTGTCAAATATCAGTTAACTCGCTAGCCGTGTTCTGTAAAAGTCAAGGCTGTGACGAAGTGGGCTCGTAACAAGTAACACGGATAACGGTGTAACAATATAAAGGAAATCAAAGAAATAAACATCCACACAAGAACACAGAGACTTACCAGAGGTTCGGTCAAATTGACCTACGTCCTCAATGTTGATGATCGGGGCTCCTTTGATTCACCATTATCAATACAATGCTCGAATCTCTCACACAAGTGGTTGCCTCACAAATCTGCTCAAGAACAATTCAATCCAAGCTTAGAAAAAATAATGAGTCCTAAATGTTCAAGTAACTAGGGAAATTAATTCCCAACAATCCTAAGTTGATAGGATCCACTTTCCAACAGAGGCGTGATCCTTTTTCCTGTTAGATTAGTACATATCATGGTGTTAGTGCTAATGTACTCTTAATGGTTGTATTAATTTAACTAGTGATGCGATAGGCTAACATAATTGCAACTGAACTTCATCTTGTAGAGATGGAAATTGTTTACATTTATACTGCTTGTATTATTCACATTGACTTGAGTTGAGTTTACGATGATACCATCATTCATTTTTTCATTACATCATATGAAGCGAAAAGGGTTCAGATTGAAGGTAGGTAATGGTTGGAGCTTGTTTTGGGTCCTCGTAATTTTGAGGCTCCAGAGTGATTTATTGCGTCTTGGGGGTGGGGGGAGTTGGTTCCCTATTCCTTGTCTATCTACTCCTGCAAGAGTGCAGTTTGTGGAAAGGGCCGTAAGCATCTGATGGGTGGAAGAGGGCTTATTTTTTCTACCGTGGGGGCGTATTATGCTAGTGATAGCAGTATTCCACTCTAATTTTTTGTTTTTATTCAAGAGTCTTGCAAGTCTGCCAAGAGAAGATAACGAGGAACTTTTTGCGGGAAGAGATTGGGGAGTAGAGAAAGGGATCAATAGACAATAGGTTTGTGGGAGAAAATGTGCCTTCATTAGGAAGAGGGTAGTTTAGACCTCGGGAATCTTAGCTGTAGGAACCATTTATTGTAGGTTAGTGGAGTTGGCGTTTTCCCCCTGAACTAAACTCTATTTACCTGGAAGTGATTAAGAGCAAGTTTGTAATGTTGCATAGTAGGCGGGATGTTTGTATATCCGGTTGCCTCAATTGCAGGTTGGGGTGAGGATCTGGATCTCATTTTGGGAGAATGTTTGAGAAGGGGAGATTGTCTTGCTTTCCCCCATTATTTCACAATTCACATACTATTGGCTCCTTTGTCTTCCAAAGCTACTTTATGGGAAAAAGGGTGTTGGTTGGGGACTTTTCTTGGGACTTTCATTAGAGGATTCTTTGTTCAAGCACCATGTACACATAGCCAGAATTTCTCTCAGCACGCTGTTTTTTATTCCTTTTCAAGGAATTTCCAAATTCTTGATTTACATGTTTGAGGTATCAACAGGCAACAAGGCTCTAGATTTGCTTCAGGGCATAGAGGAACTCTAGAATATTCGGGGATCAGTGACAAATGATCCCTGTATTGGCTTGATCTGTGGAATAGAGTTGTTTTTGTGGCATTTCTTTAGGAGTGTCCATCTCAGGGATTTAGCAGGATTGGAGTTGCTTCCCTTCTTAGTTTTCTGTTGTTTTAGCTGTCGTTTGTCTTTTGCATCTATTGATGGTTAGGTTAATCATTTTTATGTTTTCTATCGAAAAAGGGAACAGTTTTAGTTCTGATAATCTGAGTATTCTCCTTTACCATCAAATCCTGGGTGTTATAGGCTCTTTAAATGTTTTACAATCTGAGTTTTTGAGATTGCTTGATATAAAGTAATTCTAAAGTTAACTGGAGTGAAGACAACATTATACCTTTGCATATCTGGTCTATATCCATAAAAAACAATCTCTTATCTTTCCATTTTGGGTTATGGTATTCATGCATAGTTTAGGATCTCATTCCTTCCCTTTTCCTTTGTGTTTGAAACGAAAATAAAGTCATTTTGTGCTCCAATTTGTTTTTTCAGCTACTCAGTTTGCTCCGGTGGTCTTAGTGTGTTACTTAATGTCCTTTTGGTTCATACTATATTCATAAAGGCCTCGTTTAGAATCTATTGTATGCCGGATGGTTTCTGTAATGTCGAGAACCTCAATAAAAATATATATATATATATACATACATATATATATATATATATATAGCACAGACAGAGAGCATTGCAGGAAAAGGCATGAAGAAACGTCATAACACAAATAGAAAAAAAGTTAAATGGGCTATTGAGTTCCAAATTAACAACACTAGAGTTATTAATATTGAGGCAGGTCACAGCGGCAAAAAGGAATATAGAAGGCCGAAAGGATTCAATTATCTGATGGAATAGGATTAGGGCTTTGAATGGTTTAAGGTTTGCAAAAGGGAAGGTTGTAAAATATGTCTAGACATCGTGAATAGTGAAAAAGCAATACAAAAGAAGGAAAATCCGGCCTTCACATATTGCACCTAGGTTCTTGAGCATCGCACCCAATCCATGGGAGTTGCTCACACATGACACTACTCAAGAAGACAGAGCAAGAAATTGCCGAAAAAAATTCTTATTATTGGACTGAATAAACTGAAAGTAGTACAGCCGGTCTGTCGGCATTAATATCAAAATGTTAGAAATTAGGACAACTAAAACACGACTCCGATAAAGGTCCATAGTCAAGCGTATTTTAGTAATTTCCTGATTTTTTGGAAATAGGTTTCCTTATTAAGCTAGGAGTGTTATGTGATCAACGTGTACGGGTCAAAGGAGAATAGGACAACTATTAGACCATGCTACTCTGTGGAACTGGGCTTTGGGCTACTAAAAAAGATTATGCTAAAAAGACGAGTGTTGTCAATGCAAATGCTAAGATGGATGGGTGGTAAAACTAGAAAAGATAAGATTTGTGATTAACAAATACGTTAGACGAAAACGTGCGCCGATAATAGAAGAAATAAAAGAAAATTTCACTTAAGACGGTTTTAACACATACATTGTAGGCCTCTTGGTGCACCCATTTGGGACTGCGATAGTGTCAATCTCAATCAAGCTAGGGTCAGGGTAGACTGAAGTTAACGTGGACATCCATGACACAGAAAGATATGGACTATGGTCTTTGTGATGGCATGGGATTTCGTGTTGAATGGTGAAAACAAATTCATGTAGTTGACCCCAAGTGATTGGGAGGAAGGCTGAGTTGAGTTGTATGCTTGTTTGTACATCAGCTCACTTCTCCGTCTAAGAAGACTCTAGATTGACATATTAATCTCTTGGATAGCCTCCACCTTGAACTCCAACAAGTTAGGAAGCTTGTGCTCTTGTATTTACTTCTCCTTGACCCTTTTATGTAGTGCATCATCATATATTTTCATTAGATGTATTTTCAATGCTATTTCAACATATTCGATTTTTATTATTTACAGATTGGAACAATCATATTGAAGGATTTGAAGAAAAATATGATGTGATTGTGGTCGGAGGTGGGCATGCAGGCTGTGAAGCTGCACTTGCATCTGCTCGTTTAGGGGCAAAAACTCTTCTTCTAACACTAAACATTGACCGTATCGCGTGGCAGGTTAGTTGTGGTGAAGAATTTCTGAGCTTATCTTATTAAGGTTAATATGTACAATATGTTTCTGTTGGTTTTGATATCGGCGCTGAAGTAAGTTTAGCTGCTTAATCTGTTTATTAGCAGCTGGAGATTCGATCTATTCTTCTTTATATGGTGGGTTATAGGACAGCTTTATTCTGGTAGACTAAGCATATTCCTTAGTTAGAATGATTCTTAATGAGTTAATAGTTGAGTTGCCAAACAGGTGACCAGTTTATGATTAAACTGCAGCTTATCATACTTTCTCTGATAAACTTTTTTCGTTAGCCATGAGATGACCAGTGTCCATTAATTCAATCAGTTCCTTTTTTCACTGTAGTTAGGGAATTAAATTTCAGAATTAGCATTAGATAAACATTCACAGAAGAGTAGCCAGCTGGAAATAAGTTGAGAGCAATCTCTTCCGATGTTTCGAACAGATAGAATACAGGGCCATAAGTGCCAAGTTAGGAACTGCCAACCAAGAGTCCATGACTAACGTGGATGGTGAAAATTAAGAAAGATAAGAATGGGTGAGGTTCAACCGAAAATCTTGGTTTGAGAGGAAAATGGATCATGTAACTGACCACAGAAGTTGCAACAAGGCTGCTTCGAGTTGAATTGTTGCTTTAGATAAGCCTTCATCCATACCCGGTCAATGTTCCTATTTTCCCATAATAATGTTACAAAAATTTGTAGTCATTCTGTACTCTATGATTTGTTACTTCTCTTTTGGGAACTACAATTCGCTAATTCGCTGGCAAATAGTACGTGATTAAACATTCTAGATTCATTGATGCCCTGTAAAAGTATTGCTCACAAAGTGAGTTTAATGCAGCCTTGCAACCCCGCCGTAGGTGGACCTGCAAAGTCTCAGCTAGTGCATGAAGTGGACGCACTAGGTGGTGAAATCGGAAAGATGGCTGATAGGTAAGTCTTAGCTCACTGTTTGTCTACAAATAATATGATTTGACACTCGTAGCTCCGTAGTCATATGGTTCTGATATTGTGAACTGTTAAAAGAGTAATTAGCTTAGGGGCCTACTCTGTATTGGTCGAGTATGTAGTAATGTACTCATCTTTTTAGAATACTCATTAATTTATGAGATACTTTTCCTCTCTCTCTGTCTCTGTCTCTCTGTCTCTCTCGTGGTGTTAGTTCCTTTTGTGCCATCTCTGAGTATTGAATTTCATGGTAGCAAATCCCCTTGTAAATTGAGAAGGAAGCGTACACTTTCAGCTAACGTCAACATCTACTGCTGACTTAATGTACATATATGACATGTGGGATCTAATCAGAGCTAGGTAGGATAGGTGAATGCAGAATCCGAGACTAATTAGGGCTCAAATTGACCATATCTTGACGAGTCGTAGTAAGATAATTCAAATTACCATTTATTACCCCCTATCTTTGGCATTGCTTCCGATCTCCGACATTGGCAGATCCAAAAATTTCTGTTAGTGGGTGCCAAAATTAGTAGTAAAATTAATTTTTTTTTTAATTACAAATTATTGGTGAATGCTTTTGTTTCGTTTTACATCAAAGTTTGATGTCTAATTTTAAATATTTGTCTATAATTCAAACGCAGCTATGAGAAATCATTTTTAAAAGGAAATATTTCCTAGCGGATAATATGAATTTATTATATTTCATCGTTACTTATATGATTAATAAAATTAATAAATCAATTAACAATTTTGTTCATTATCTACTATTTACTAGGTTATTAAATTTGTACAAAAATAAAAAGATGACTTGAAAAATATATAAAATAAAGGATATATATATATGTGTGTGTGTTTATTTTATTAATTATTTTGTAACCAATAATTAAGAAATTTTTAGTTTTTTATTCTTAAATATAAAGAGGTTGTTCAGAAAATATTATTTTTATATAAATTTAATAACCTAGTAAATAGTAGATAATGAATAAAACTATTAATTGATTGATATATTATTTATTAATCTTATAAGTATAATATAAATATTAAAATGTTTGCAAATGTTTTTAAATATTTTCCTGCAAATTCAAAAATAAATGTGAAAATACAAAGTATAATTTTGAAATGTTCATTTTACAATTGTCAGTGCCAACTCGATACCTCGATTTTTCATGTCTAGTCAGCTTTTCTTCAGATATTTGACGCAAGGAAAATTTTGCATCCTCCTTTCATTGTACATGTGCAATATTGCGGAAAAAATGTGTAGGGGCAGATCTGCAGGTGATAGCATAGTACGTGGTTATATTTATGGTATTAACCATTTTGTAGCTGAGGCATGTTAATATATCAAAAGTAGTTAGTTTTCTGCAACTCTATTGTCTAGTTTTTAATGATATCACAAATTAACTGTTCAAACTCTGCAGCTGGTCCGCTGAAAAGTACTTAGCTTTCATGATCGACCTCCAGTTAGTTGGATAAGGCGTTGTTGAGTCATGAAAGTAATTCAGTTTATTATTTTGTAAATTTGATTTACGATAACTCGCTAGGATGATGAGAGAATAAGTATTGATCTTGATTTGTACTCGTATTCCATTCATAGTAAGGTTCTGCACCTTTGGGTTAACTTCATCTTCATGATTCAGGTGTTATCTACAAAAGCGTGTTCTAAATATGTCAAGAGGCCCTGCTGTTTGGGCATTGCGTGCACAAACTGATAAGAGGGAATATGCTGTGGAGATGAAAAAGATTGTGGAGAGGCAAGTTTAATAAACTTCTTAGAATAAGGTCTATATGTGGAAAAGCTTTTTACACCTTCTAAATTATACATGGTAAATATTTTTCTGACACCCTACATAGTTGTTCATAATCAGACCTTGCTTCTTTTGTTTACCCTTCGTTTGGATTTTGGGTCGACTATCTTTATCATCTAACTGGAGGTCTCTATAATTTCAGCACCCCAAACCTGTCTATTAGGGAGGCAATGGTGACAGATGTTTTGTTGGGAAAGAATGATAATGTGGAAGGTGTCCGAACATTCTTTGGGATGAACTTTTATGCACATTCTGTCGTTCTAACAACTGGCACTTTTATGAGTGGAAAAATTTGGGTTGGTCGAACTTCTATGCCAGCTGGAAGAGCGGGGGAATCAGCTTCACACGGACTCACAGAAAATTTGCAGTCCCTCGGATTTGAAACTGACAGGTTAAAAACCGGGACACCTGCTCGTGTGGATTCTCGCACCGTAGATTTCTCCGGATTGGAGCCCCAACATGGAGATGAAGAGGTGAGCTGGTTTAGTTTTGATCCTGATTACCACATTGAGAGGGAACAAATGTGCTGCTATATTACTCGTACCACGAAGGCCACTCACGAGTTAATCAAAGAGAATTTGCATGAGACTCCCACTTATGGAGGATGGGTTGAAGCTAAGGGACCTCGATATTGTCCATCCATTGAGGATAAGGTATGTTTCTGTGTTTAAAATATTTTTCCTTGAAAGGGAATTTGTGTTTGTCTGTGCGTAAGTTCTTTGCCTGTAATATTGATTTCGACTCCAATTAATTAGGTGCAGCACAATTCATGCTCTTTAATACTTAAATTTTATTGTATGTAATGATCTGTACTGAGGTCCATATGTGACTTGGAATTAAGACATCAATTTGTTGCATGAATTTTCGCTCATTATGTGATTTGGATATTCATTGCAAATATTATCCAGTAACATAGCTTCCCACAGTCTATCTGGTGTCCGCTGGTTGTTTTACTAATTTGATTGGTAATTGCTTGAATTTTTAGTCGAGAATTACATTTGGATATTGGTGGCAGATTTGATTCCAATGACAGAACTTTCACACATACCGTGGAGTACATTGTGCTCCTGAGCATGTCTCTATGTGGGATTGTGTACTTTGGTCAATTGTGTATCCTGTGATTTTATACGATTCCAACCTTTTCCTATTAGTCGTGGAGATAATTTTGTCGTCAATGACTGCATATACCTAAATTGTAACCGATTTCATATGTGCGGGGGGAACTTTTCCTACGCGTTATACTTCCATTGGGGATGTGGCTGTAAGTGTCCATTCATCTCTGTGAAGGGATGATCCGTGCAAATGAAAAGTTGGGTCCTTTATGGTTTACCACCTTTTTGTTCTGAGAAAATGGATTTGCGGTGGTGAGCTTTTAATTGTAAGAAAGTTAGAGTCAATGATTGAAAACTGTGAACTTAGTGCCTCTTGGGAGAAAAACAAATTTCTGTTTCTTCTTTTTCTCCCCTCTTCTCTTACTAAAATTTCTTACATCATACTTTTCCTCTCCATCCCTGTAAGTCTTGGATGTACAGATGTAAGTGTGTAGTATCCTAATGGGTAAGTGTCTTCCCAATCAAGCCATTACGTTCTTGATGTTATGGTATCTCAATTTAAGAGACCCCTACTTCTCCATCCTCTTCTGGTTTTACAGAGAGACTAAAATTCGTCCGTGTGTAGGATGTTGGGTTCATTTCATGGAGATTCTTGCTTTTGTTTTCTGTGGATCAATGTTTGGCCTCAACCTGTCTTCCGTACATATCAGTTTGTACAGCATTCTGTACAGTGTTAAAGACTCGTTAAACAACTGCCATAATAGTAGTCTTCTTGTTAATGTCTTTCAGTGGCAGCCTGTATTCTAGCTTGCTGCCTTTTATTGAAGCGTGCATGCAAGCTTTTATCCTCGTTATTAGACTGTTCACTAATTTCCTGGTTTCTTTATTTTTCAGATTGTGAGGTTTCAAGACAAAGAGTCACATCAAATCTTTTTGGAACCGGAGGGTAGGAGCATTCCGGAGCTATATTTGCAGGTCTGAAAGAGACTAAAACTTCTTTCTTGCCATTTACTTATTAAAGTAATAAGTGGCGATTTGCATTCATTACCATAGTACTTATCAATTTGAAAGTAACTACTCTTTTTCTTTTTTGCCTTTTGAATTCCAACCATTATACTTTTTTTCTCTCTATATATATGTGGATTGTAATTCTTTCCTTTCTATTTCCCCCCAACGTACTTCGTTAGCTATCCCGTTAGTGATTTTGATGATTTGAGTGAAAGTAGAGAGAAACAGATGTGTGATGGTGGAAACCGATATAGTAATGCTTCAAGAGACTAAGAGGAAGGAGGTGTGTAGTATGCTGGTTAAGAGCATTTGGGGTACTAGGTTTAGGGAGTGGGAGTTCTTACCATCGGTAGGAGTGTTGGGAGGGATTTTTGCTATATGTGATTCTCGGTTAATATCTAGGTTAGAGGTTGTTCATGGGAGGTTTACTTTGTCGTTAAGGGTTAATGTTATGGCCCTTGCGTGCACACGGTCGTGAATTTTTTCGGGATGAGCTTCAAGGCTTGGCGGGTTTACATGGGTCTCGCTGATACATTGGGGGTTATTTTAATGTGTTTCGCCGATCCAGCGAAAAGATGGGGAGTCTAGAATTACCACGAGTATGAGATGCTTTGACGAATTCATTCAAGAACACGGCTTACGCAATTTGCCTTTGTCTAATGCTGCCTACACCTCGTCTGTGTCTGGGGAGAGAAACCATGCTACTAGGATTGATAGATTTCTTGTCAGTACTCGTGGGAGGAGACTTTCCCCGACTTGGTCCCGGTCAATTCTTCCTAGAATTGTCTCGAATCACTTTTCGATTACACTCGAGTCCACTCCGCTTCGATGGGGTCCCGCCCCTTTTCGTTTTGAGAACATGTGGTTATATCACTTGAGTTTCAAAGAATTAGTAACTGTTGGGAGGAGTGTGCGGTTGAGGGGTGGAGAGGTTTTGTTATGATGCAGAAGTTGAGATTTTTGAAGTAGAAGTTAAAGGTCTGGAATAAGGAAGTGGTTGGGGGATATAAAGGCGAGGAAAGGTGAGTTTATTAGGGAAGTTGAGGAGCTGGATAGGATAGAAGAGTCTAGGTGTTTGTCTTTTGATGAATTAAATAGATGGTCTAGACATATCGAGGAACTTGAAGATATTTTGTTAGCTGTAAGATGGCGCCAGAAGGCGAGAGTGAAGTGGGTCAAGGAAGGGGATTGCAATTCCAAATTGTTCTATAGAGTGGCTACTAGAAAGCGTAGACGTGGATATATCAAGGAGATAGAGATGAAAGATGGAGCTATTGTGAGAGATTTGGGGGCTGTCACTCAAGAGATTTCTGGTCTTTACAAGACATTATATTAAGAGGATATTGTGAATCGATCAATGATCGAGGAGGAGGAGCAGGCAACATGTTTAGAGAAACCATTTGAGGAGATTGAGGTTTGCCAAACCATTTCAAAATTAGTCGGAGATAAGGCGTTTACTTTGGACATCATTAAGAGTGATGTTTTGAGAATGATGTCTTAGTTCTATGCTAATGGGGTAGTCTGCCAGAGTATCAATTCCACGTTCATAACCCTCATTCCTAAAAAGGAAAGGTTACTCCGGATTAAGGACTTTCAGCCAATCAATCTTCTAGCATTTACAAGATCATAACTAAAGTGCTATCTCGCAAACTTTGAGAGGTAATGGGTGATACAATTTCTTAAGCTCAATGTGCTTTTGTTAAAGGTCGTCAGGTGAGCGATGCTGCTCGAGCGGCTAATGAGGTTGTAGATGACCCTAGGAGAAGAGGTAGGTAAGGGTTAATTCTTCAATTAGATTTTGAGAAAGTGTATGATCGAGTTAATTGGCGATTCATTGATCTCGTAATGGATAGAAAAGGCTTCGATACCAGATGGTGAAGATGGATCCAAGGGTGTCTTTCCTCTTCCTCGTTCTCTGTCATGGTTAATGGGGAGCTTAAGGAGTGGTTTTGTAC
>JAOTQG010110615.1:0-11950 GCA_025631175.1 Iris virginica
GAGCAGCATAGAGATATAGATCTGGGAGTAGGGTGGGACCCATCCCATTCAGATAGAGCAATGCTACAGCAACCGCACAAATCAACCGGAAAATCAACCGCACGCATTGCGGACTTGTACCTTTACACCAAGGTACAAGTCCGCAATGCGTGCGGTTGATTTATGCGGTTGCTTAAGTGTTTTCCTTCAGATAACAATCCACCGTTTGGTGGAATCAGCCATGAGGAAGTTCATGTAGTTCAGGTAATAGAAAATGGAGGCGAAGCAGGGGGTGAGAGTAGATATCATAAGGCAAACGATTCTGGTTATGGGGAAGTTGGCAGCAGTTGAGAAAATAGTAGTTTCGATCCAAAACAAATTCTGATAGGCAAAAATGCCCATTTCACCTCCAATGTTCATAAGTTTGTATTGTAATATTTATAAATGTGTATCTGAATATACATAGATGTGTAAATGCACATATGTGCAAATCTTAATATCTTCCTATACATAGTGATGTATCTAAATGTATATAGGTATGTATCTGAATGTACATATGTGTGTATCTTAATGTAAATAAGTGTGTACATATGTGTGTATCTTAATGTAAATAAGTGTGTATCTGAATGCACATAGATGTGTATTTTAACGTATATAGGTGTATATCTTAATATACATAGATGTATATCTTAATATACATAGTATATATAAAAATGCACCATAATGTTTAAACTCGCAGTTGAATTTAAAAATGTACATAATGTACATACAAATGCACATATGGTGTATCTGAATGTACATACGTATATATCTTCATATATTTATATATGTATCTTAATATATATAGTTGTGTATCTAAATGTACATATGTATACCTTCAAATCTTAATATACATAATTAAAATCATGATTAATTACGCAATTAATATACATAGCGGGAATGATACATGATCTTAAACTAATGGGATGGAAGAATCGAATTTCACCCTATTCACTTGACAATTTGCAGAGTATAACACACTTGCTCGATGGATATTCTTAGCAAGGAGTGCATGTGCACTCCTTATAACTTACACCGAAGTTATATACAAGATGCGCCTATTAAATTTTTTTTTTTTTTTGGTATCCGATTTAATCTAACTTTGTCGTGTTATTACTAGTTAATCAATAACAAATGTTAATACTTATTTAGGAACAGAATGGATATTAGGATCCGAAACTATTATTCCCTTCATCCCAAAATAAATCAATTAAATTTTTTTAATCAATTTAAGTTAACTTTGTCATATTGTTAAGTTATGAAATTTATTAATAGTATACTTAATATTCTAATAAATGTTAAAATTTAAATATAATAAATATATGTTAAATAAATTTTTTGGATATTATTTTTAAATTAAGTTTTTTAAAAAATCAAATATGATATAATTAGGGACAGGGTATTTCGTTTTCCTAAAGTTTCCGAGGTTAGTTTAGTTGTCAAAACAAAATTCTTTGTTATAAAGTTCAATATCTGCTTATAAAATTAATTTAGGCATGAGTTAAGAAGTCGATTTTGATGATATAATATGATATTTTATAACAATTAAAGTAAAAAATCCAAAATAAAAATAAAAAGAAATTGATAAACTCATCAAAAATCGAAAATCAAATATCATGTAATATTAGCTTGATGATCCAAACATTAGAAGAAGGAAAAAATGATGTCAGAGAAGCAAGAATCCGTGTAGGGGTGAACAAAAACTTGTGATATTCCTTGGCAGAAAAAAAAAAATAATAATAATAATGTAGACGTACACATTTCTAGTCGGACAATTTGCAACTTGCAAATCAAAGACACGAATAACATAACCCCACACATCTGGTCAGACATATCTTATCCTAACTGGCCGGCGTGGCCGCATCCCTTGAAAGAGAGAAAAACAAAGACAGAATATGAGCAAAATGGGATATTTCATTTCTACAAATAGAACACAAAATTTGAATAACCTGAATGTAGAACACTATACTCTGAATAAATAAGTGAAGCACAGAGCTATATCATATATGTGGGGTTGTCAACAGACATAAACTAAAAGTTTCCCACCACATTGCTGAAACACTATAAGAGGAGAAAAAAAATGGAATAATTACAACAGCAATGGAACACGAAGCACCCCAGATACACAAAACCAGTCAGTCACCAGCTTCGTCCCCCTTAAAAATTGAAGTGAAACACATGCCGCTTCATCGTACACACCAGAAACTCTACAAATCAACAAAAGAAATCTAGCCTCTGAAACTTCTTTAATTGTATCTACTCCTCATGCCAACTTCAAACCTGCATAATATAAGATTCTATCAATTTGAAGGTTTTGTGTACCAACAAAGCTATATGGAAGTTGCATAAAATCAGACATCGGTGCCAGTTTTTCAACCAAAGGGACTAGTATGAAGGAACTACAACTTTTGAAGGCATTTATGGTTTAACTCTAGGGAACCAAACAACAAGATATTCTCATAATTCCCACTTTGCATGCATGGCATGAATGGAAAAGTGATCAACTTGCTTTTACGTGCTCTCCAAATAATTTTCATAAAACACTTAATTCGATATTCACCATACTAAGTTAAGCAAGAAAAGGAGTTTCAGTTATCAATTAACTTAACAGTGGATCTGGAAGCCCAAGCTTCATAGCCACTCTCTGTCATCAGACTAACACAATCTAATTCATGTAAAATCACAAGGATATCACTAAACCATAATGTGGCATGCCACTGTAGAGAACACACACACACACACATATATATATACATATATATAATACTGCTGAGCAAATACAAATATATGTAGGGGTATGCGTGTGTATGTACATATTATATATAAATATATATTTTTTGACAAATATATATATATATATATTGACCATTTGATAAATATATATATGTACATATCTAATGTTGATGTCAGAAGCACAAAAATAGATATGCGCTTGCATTCCAGAAAAGCTGCCATTCACCTTTAGTCAAGAATGTAGGTATGACAATTTTGCTCTGGTTGCTTCAACCCACAGGTAGTTTAGCATTCTCAAATCTCGATATAAAGCAATAAGTACATATTTACTTTTCTGAGTCGGACAAATAATTGAGAATTAAAACACCTTTAATGATTGCGGTCAGAGTTAGATAGCTGATATAAGGCAAGGAGTGATGAGCCAATAGCAACTGATGGACTTTAGTAAGACGTCTTTCCATTTGCAATTGACCAACATAGGTCAAAATCGCAAATGATAGAGTTCCTATGGATAGAGTTGTTAAGTGTTGGAGACGAAAAGGCTGAAACAATATATTGATGTGGCAACATTGCAACAATACCTGCAATGGAGGTACAAGCGATCACACAGAGAGGGAGCGGGAGTGCGAAAGCATCAAATTGTAAAAAAGCGGGAGCGCTTTCTGAGTATGATGTTCAATTTCCATTAAAGAAAAATACAACACCATTTATTACAAATCAAAAGAAACGATGAATATTAAAGAAAAGCATAGAGAGGCAGTTTTTAATAAAGTCGAGTTTCTGGAGAAAAGTTTGAATAATGGATCTGACTAGAGTAATAGAACATGCCTAGGAAACCCAAAGATCTCTCCTCGAAAAATAACTTTGCAGTTAAAGAGTGAGAAATACAGTAGACACCCCCAGATAGATTGAGAAACAGAGGAAGCTCAGACTGGGAAGAAATTGGGGCAAACTGTGCGGAGGAAATAGAAGGGACGTCGTCTAAAGCCAGCGCAGTTCTTATACGCTGCAGCTCAACAGGAGCCGGTGATATCCGATATGGAACCATTGCGAAGCCTCCTTGATGACAACCACGACTCATAAACGCTGACTTGAAGAGGATAGAAAATAAGTTCTGAGCCTTAGACTATTGCTCTGGTCGGTGAGTGGAGAACGCAGAGTGCCTGCTGGTGTCTTCTTCTTCTGGTGACGATTTAGTAAGGTTTTTACAGAGGGCGTACTGTTTTTTGAAGACCGCAAGTTTTGCTTTCCAAGAGACCAAATCGAACAAATTGTTGCTCTCAAAGTGCAAATTCAACCTCGGAACCGAAGAGCAGCAAGCTATATTGACGAATTGTGTGATCCAGGGTACAAGTCCCTTACCTTCTTTTTGAGGTGCCAAGTAGAGTGGCCAGAGTTTTAATCAATTTCACGTGAGAATTGGATCAAGGCCATGATGGGGGACATGGGGTGATAGTAATGTGAGGAAAGTTGAGTGCATTGTACGAAATAAGGCATCACTTATCAACGAAGGCAAAGTGTTGCAGATATTTTAAAACAAGAGTGGATGAAGGAAGGGTGGGAAATTGCATTAGAATCCGAGCAGGGATCTTCAAGTCTGGCTACATGATTAGCACGGACTGATGTAAATGCATGCTTGGCGTTTGGCTGCAGTTTTAGATGCAGCCTTGCAGGCATGATATTATAGGGTGATTGAGTTGTGTCTGACCAAATTTTGATGGTTTGTTACTACCCTATATTCTTAGGATAGTGAGTATGTTCAAGTGGAATAAGTTCTAAATATTAGGAACAGAATCATACAGTGTATTTCTGTCAGCTCCTTCAGTGAAATCGGCCATTGTGAGTGAAAGAGGAACATTGGTCCTACTCGGAGTTAATGGGCAATTAGAACCCAGCATGGTTTTGAGAAGGGAAGTGGTATACCCAAAAAAAAAACTCCCAATACACACTAACGACACTGTTTAGCTGACCTAGAGACCTAAATTATACACTATACAAGAAACAATTTTCTCATTCAGTTTTGCATGGGCTGCAGCCAAAGAAGGCTTACGAGATGGCAGTCCTTGGAGGGAGGGGGGAACCAAACCCAAACTCTAGTGCATTTCTATGATCACAGAAAATGAGGACACAATTTTGATGCAAAATACAACTGATTTCTCGGGAGTTGGCGGCAACCTGCTGAGAATGCAACTAATCATATCATCTAAAAACTCACTGTAAGAATATTACAGAAGGGAAGGAGCAAAAAAAGAAACATCTTATACCACTTCCCCTAACCATGCAGCAGATACCACAATTAGTTAGTCCGGCACTCTCTACACTGGTTCCAACAGCATATGAATCATCCCTCCCCTCACCCCCACCCCCACCATGTATTAAATGATAGAACACTATAGAAGCTTGAGCTATGTTACCCAGACAAGGCTACGAGGATCCAACACGAGTGCAGAACCGAGAGCCACACCCATATACCGGCACCCACACCCATGTTGTGTCATGTCGGACAAGGGTACTTTGGCAGAAGCGAAGGGTCCTTGCAACATAGAGCTTGAGAAGACATCCTATGGGTTGAGCTGGAGGCAAGGGTAATAAATACTTAACTAGAGGACATTACATGATGCCAGTGTATCAAAAACAGCAGGTTTAACCCCATCAAATTAATGTCTATGCAGCGATCTCCGGGATGACATCAACTTAGGCACTCGCGCTTCCACGTGTCTATTTGGTCACTCAACAGAATATGAATTATCACCCATTCAAGCCATGGGAGTACTGAACGATTTAAGAAGCACAAGCAAGGCTTTTGAAGACAGCATACAAGACAAAACAAGTTGAAGTTAAAGCTGAAATGCATCAAAAGCCTGACTCAAGAAAGAAAAAGGTATGAACAACAACAAGACTGAAAATGTGAATGGGAACTGAACTTACCTCAAATCACAAGTCAACCTTAGACTTCTTTTTCCCTGTCACAATCTTGAATATCTGCAGGCCCCTACTGAATGCTTCATTAAACAGGATTCTCGTTTGCATCGACTGGAACCCAGGCATCCACGACATAAGTGCCACTGGGGTCATGACAATCACGCCAAACAATATATCGTACATACGAGCCACAGACATAACAAGCCCCCAAAGGATAGTGTTCTGAAGAAGCGGACGTAGTACTTGCGCAATCAGAAGGAACCCCCAACCAGTGGGGATAAACGCCAGCAGACTCGTGAAAAGATCAAGAAATTTGAACTTGGTGAATTCCAACAAGCCTATGATCACAAGTATACCAAGAATAATGACAAGGAACTGAACCAACCGATAGTAGATGTGTTCTTTTGCAGAATACTTGTCTCGGGCATACGCTATGATTGAATATAGTCCAACAGTCACCACCACATAGATCCATGAAAGCAAGTAAACAGCAATACTTTTGCTCCCCGCAGCAATGCCTAACTGGTAAACAATCCCATACTGGAAAAAGAAAAACCTTAAGTCTAGAATTATTTCGAATATCTTTCCGAAAAGACCAGTTGTCCTCAGATGATCCTGTTCCTCGTACCACCATTTTTCCCAGCTCTGTTCAGACTTTGCAAACACACCCCCTCGGAACCATATCCAATTCATAAAATCATCGAAATCATAAACAGTTTTCAACCAATCAAATCCAGAGGGATTAAAAACAAAAGGCGCCATGATCCATGAAAATACAAGGAACCAACTTGAGATGGTCAACGCGATGTACGTAAATGTTCCTGTAGCAACAGGGCTGTATCCAGCATAAATAGTGAGAATCAACCCAAGCTCAATCCCCTTAACAAAATGGCTACGAGCATAGAGCCTATAGTTCTCCGCAAAACTCTTGTGTTCCACAACAAAACCACGTCCAGTTGCTCTGTACTTGGCACCACCATGAAGAATAGTTCGGCCAAAGTAATGGGAACGAGTTCCCATGGAAAATGTATAAAATACTGATGAAAGCTGTAGCTGCATTGTTATGAAATCCCAAATGGCTGCAAGAAAACCAAGCTCAAGGGAGTTTTCCACAACCATGGGTAGTGCGGTGAACAGACCAAGTTGAACAAGGAACTGCTGGTTCAAGACTGTACCAAGTGCTCTGTTGGTATCAGTACCATCTTCCGTGGCAGAAGTCTCAACCCCACTGAGAGCAAGATAAAGCCGGCCCCATAAAAATGCATAAACAGTGAGAGAAATCATCATTGTGTTCATGAAAAACCCTACGGTGGTGTAGAAGAAAGAAAGCATCCTGAAGAAGTCCAGTCTATGACCCAGCCTGTAGACATCCCTGCTGAGAACTTGCTCACCATTTCCGCTTGCAACCTTGGCTTCAAACATAGATATTTGATTCAACCCAACATCTCTTCCCTTCCCAATTTGTATATACTCATGGTGAGTGACATTCCCGCCTCGCAATGTGCAGTTGAAGCCAGCAAAAATGTCCTCACTGATGTTAATGACTCTAGAGGCCTTGCTTATTCCACCCCGGGTTAAGAACCAAAACCTGTCGAACACATCTGGATGGCCGTAATGCATACGGATCTTTAAGGGGTTGGCCAAAACACGCTGCCCCAAGGTGACGAAGCTCGTTTCTTGAGCTGACATAAACCAAGCAAGCGACGAGACAGATCCTGTAAAGATGTGCTCCCTAACACCCAATATAGTAGGCTTCCGGAGACCATAGTTGTGCCTGTACTCCTCCAGTAAATTCCGCATTTTGAGTGCCTCCTCGAAATAACTGTCTTGGTTCATATCAATAGTCTGAACGGCATCTCCTCTAGTGAAAATAAGGGCATGGTTCTGATTCTCAGGCTTTCCCTCCCCAAGCTTCAACGGGCCAGGCAACCTAACCCTATATATCTCCACTTCTCTTTGCAACTGCTGATCATACTTTACGAGAACAGAGTAATATTCAGTCCCATCCACTACAGGCACCTCATCGACGTAAGCAACTCGTAGAGCTTCATTGTTTTTCATAAGATACAAAATTTCTTCAGCATGGGGGTCCTTTTTGGCCTTTTGAGCCCCATAAATCTGGCATGCAACCACATAAGTGTATTTCATCAATGCAGTTCCATACTCGTGGCCTTTGAACAACGTAGTCACAGAACTATCTGCTCTACTCAGGCTCCTTGTTGCTGGCGACATATCGGCACTCGGCCCATCCAAGCTGCCACTACGCCTCATAGAAGTGAGTTCCTTTGATCCTTCCCTTATGTCTATTTCAGAAGCAGAATCAAGAAATGCCAACATTTTGAGAGCTCGATAGTAGTACATCATTCCCCTAACAGTACGAGCAAGTGTCTGGCCTCTATATGATGCCCAAAGACGAAAATCTCTGACTTTGGTCGTCCATATTTCATCCTGACTCATCATTCCTTCTCTCCGCATTCGTTCCAAGAAATTTTTCCATTCATCAGCATAGATTGTCTGCAAATAATACAGCGTGGAAATCCCATCTTCATTCTCAGTCCGAAGTTGCTCCTTGCTGTACACCACTTCTTCATTGTAGTAAGGAGTCAAAACGCTGAAAGCCATCATCTTCTCAACTTGGGGAGCATGAGGCATGTTCATAAACAAGGAATTGCTGAAGAAGGCAATCCTGCGTCTTGCCTCGAGATTTGTTGGAATTTTATGCATTGAGTCCCGAGATGTAAGAATAGTGTGGAGCCGCCGAGCCTGCCGATAGAAATTCTCATTATCTGGATCAGGCAACTCAACAGCATTCTCAAAGAGCAATCCTGTGCCAGACACTTGCCTGCGAGGAGCCAGACCATCCTCCCTCAGCTGATCAGTGTTCCTCTTGTCTTTGAAAAAATCACGAATAGCAATCTCATAAAGAGCCTGCAGAGTATTCACCACCTTGTTAAGATCTTTCTTTGACTTCACAATCAGATCAAGAAGGGTGATCAACTTGGCGTGGATCTGGGGAAGCGCAGTCATGTTGAAGGTCTTCGTGAACTTTTCAATCTGAAGCGAGTGATCAATTTCTTGAAATAAGACAGTGATAATGGAGTGCTCCTCGGTGTTATACTTGACAATCTGCAGCACCAAGTGCCTGACACTGTCATAAGCTTCAATAACAGCACAGCGTCTGTACTCATTCTTGGATACTTTATGCCAGAGCCACTTGTCCGGAGCATCCACCAACTCCTTCGCCTGGCTGAGAGCAAGCAGAAGCTCATTGCATAGAAGCAAACACGGCCAGCGAATAACCCTGACATTCCAAGTATTTTGAGGCAACTCCAGAAGCTCAACCTCATGATCACTCAGAATATCTTCTTCCCTGAATGTCAAAATTATCTCGTTCCATATCAAGGCAAACTTGTTAGCTTCTACCTGGTTCGACTCAAGCTTCTTGAATGGTCGGCCAAGCCCATACCTCAGTTTCAACCTATTGATGGCATCCCTAAATTTGCTCTTCAGGGTTCCCCTAGCATTCAACAACTGCTCCTCAGGCATGAGATTGAACTGAATCGCACTCGCGAAGAACTGAAACCTCAATCTTAACTGCTGCATGTTTCGAATCTCACCCAGGTGTGCAAACAACCCAACTCCTGCACCTACAAATGAGGAGTAAATCGAATACCAAATCTGCAGATCCATGAAATAAATCAAAACCACGGGAAGCCACAGAAGTCCAACCGCAAACCTGTTGCTGTTACCGAAAAACTCGTGCCACTCATACTCCACATCACTATGCCTCAAGAGAGTCTTTGAGGGACGAATCATGGGTTTGATCTGTAAAAAGTAGCTGAAGCAAAACTTTGTAGCCAGAACCACGATCCAGAACAAAGAATACTTTAAATTATCAACAAGGCCTTCCCTAAGTCCACGACCCACAAAAGTTCTGCTCTGAAACCACCACGTCAAAGCATAAAAGATCCTCCAATTCGTATTCTCAAGAAAATTCCGAACCCAGGGAAGAATAAAAAGAGCCAGAGCCAGAATCTCAGGAGCCAAGAAAACCACAGCGACCTCGAGAAACGTCACTACTCGCCTATTAGCAGCACCTGACCACCTACCATCATCGTTCCTCTGACTCCACATCCTACCATAAAAAACGCCAAAAACAATCACCCAAATAGCAGCAACAACAGCCTTTAGCACCATCCTAACCCCAAGCCACATAGTCTCCCTAGAAACCAAACTATACTGCATCCCAACATCAAGCAAAGCCTGAAAAAACCTCAACCCACTCCAAGTAATAAACACAGTCAAAACCTTAGCCTGAACCTCCCGACTCCTCAACGCCTGCCATGGATACTCCTTCCCTTCCCACGCCACAATAATTGCCGCCTGAAGAAACAAAATCAACATAATCCACAACTTATCAAAACTTCGGAACAAGTTCCAAAACGACCGATTCTCCACAAACCCTGTCTTCCCAACCCTCTTCCCTTTACTAGTAGTCACAAAAAAATTACTCCCAATATCAATAGGCCACTTCAACTTCTCGAAACACCTCCGACTCCAAAAATATTCATTAATATCATCGTAATTCCGCCACGCAGAGTGCGGCGCAGTCCCATTTCTACTATTATCCACCTCAGCTCTAATTGTATCATAAATAGGTTTTACCACACGGTGTAAAAAAGCATTTTCACCGGAAATTGTTGGGAGGACCGGACGGCCAGTGTTTTCGTCTATATAATCTTCTAGAATTCTATTCAATTCCATTGCCATGTGATGGAAAATGTAACAAATACATTCAGGAACAAACCGTAGGTTAGCAGACTCGCCCCAAATGAGGAGGTAGAGGGATACATAGAGGAGCTCACGGCGATTGTCGATTTCGCGGCGGGAGGAATCAGAGATCCAGATGTTGGACTTCCGGCCGAGGAAAGAGCACCAGTGAGAGTAGTTGTTGAGCAACTTCCGGCGGAATTTACGGAGGACGGTGGGGTCCAGGGAGTCGATGTTGTCGGGAGGCGGCGTGAGGCGCATCTGAGCGTTGGCGAGGTGGAGGACTAGGTGCTCGCGCTGGTTTTTCACGTTGTCGGCTTGGAAGCCGAAGAATAAGCCGAGCCAGTCGAGGAGGTCCATGTGGGACCGCCATGGCTGGAATGGGGGTTTGCGGAGGTCTCCAACGGCACGGAGGGCGGCGGCGGCGGCTCGGACTTCGGGGAAGCGGAGGGAAGGGTGGTCCGCTAGGAGGTTGTGGACTGGGATTATGTTGTATGGGTCTGTTGGGTCGGGGTCGGGGCCGGGCCTTGAACCTGGTGCCGGGGCACGGCCATGCCTGCTCATAGGATCTGGTCGGGTGTGGTCTATCTAGAGAGAGAAACAGCTCTGGGTTTCTGAGTCCTCTTCTCTCTGATAAGAATGGGATGCTTTAGAGAGAGAAAGAGGGGGCGGGCCGCGACAGGGAAGTGTAACGTTCGGGGAAAAAAATGATTAGAGAAGAGAAGGGGAAAGCGCGTAAGCGCGTGAATTTTAGTCTTCTTTTTTATTATTTTTTAATTTTGGTTTTAGATTTGAATCTTGGGTAAAGGGTGATCTGGCAATTACACCCCCCCCCCCCCCATGTGGTGTGATCCAGGACTAGGACTATAGGAGTGGGAGTATATTATTTCTCAAAAACCCCTTTTTTAAAAGCTTAAATGAGAAAAAGTCAATATGTCATTTTAACTTTGGATAAATTATTACGCCGTATCAAGTTGTTTATGATTTATTATATTTTACTTTAAAATATATTTTTTAAGTTTCGATTTAAATGTTCATAATAACGATATGTTACGAAAAAAAAAATGTCAGTCAGAACAATTAAAATGACATAAAAAGAGTACCATACATTTGTTTATTAAATATCAGTTATATTTTTTGCACCAAAATGAGATCCATCTTGTAGAAAATATTATCTAAACAAATATATTCAATACGGTGATGATACCACAAATGTGTGATAAAAATGATAATATATACATGTTTGATCACTGAATTATTTATATATTATTTTTTACTTTTTATGATTTTGTATGCATCCATTTTGATTTTCTGATCATGAGTTAACAAATATGTTTTTATTTTAAATATTGATTGATTTATAAATTATTACTTTAAAGGATTAATTTATGAATTTGTATACCTAAAACTTGAAAAGCATTGATGTTCAAATATATATATACTAGTAAATGCCCGTGTCCGAGGACACGGTGCTCGGACACGGCGCAATAATGTTTGATGATTTATT
>JAOTQG010110626.1:0-11949 GCA_025631175.1 Iris virginica
TCTTGGCCCTAGCTCGCGTGACTGGTCCTCGCAGCTGTGAAGAGCTCGCTGTTGTTTGCCTGGGCGACCACTCATCAGTTGACCTGCTTGTGAGGAACATATCTTTTTCCTTGTGTCTTGTAAAATGTTGTTGGTTAACTGTTTATTTCCAGTGGTTCAACCAAACTGTAGCCCTTCGTAGAGATCTCGCTGCTGCATATTCCTGGTTGTAACGTCTTCCTTGTAGATATGCTTTACGGAGAAAATCCTATCTTCATTGAAGTTCATACACTGCAGTGGTTTAGGGGTTGATTTTCAGAAGCTAACCCAACTGCAGTCTTCACGGAGACCTTGATGAATTAGGGAGACATCATCGAAGATCTCCCAACTGGGATGCCTTTTCCCATCTTTGCCTATCCCCGGCTCAAGGAAGAGTAAATAAGGGATGCCCTCCCCTTCCTTGATAAAATACCCATTGAGGGTTTTTCAATATGGTCAAATAGGGTAATCATACTCCTTTCCTTCCATAAGGAGTTTATTCTTCTTCTTCTTCTCCTCTCTCACGTACTTGACCATATCGACGAGAGTAAACGCATACCCTAATGAAAAGGGTACTTAGGCCTTTCTTTAGTTGAGGGGAACTCGAAGATCCCTTGGTTGATCCTTCCCAGGCCAAATCTCGGGAGACATCTCATTTTGTAGAGCATATTGAAGGTGATCACCTCCTCGTATTAGTCCACCACGCGCCAATTATATCGGTTTCTTTGATATACTCGAGATTCAATACATGTTCTTGAGGGTCAACTTAGAAACCACTTAAGAATAGATCTACGACGCCTTCATGTTGAATTCCCAAGAGGGGGATCTCTCTTTATTTTCCCTTCCCAATAAACTTTTTGCTCATGATAGTGACGATGCAGTTGTTATGCGGGAACTTTAATTATCATTTGATGCAAAGTGGATGGTACTCCTTTCACCCCATGGATCCACAGTCTTCCCAAAAGAAGGTTGAAAGTGAATGTAACGTACATCACGTGGAAGTCCACCCTCATTTCCACGGCTCCAAAAGAGAGGGGTAAGCTCACGATCCCCAAAAACATTGCGCGAAGTAGTGTCATATGCCCGAATTGTTTGCCCAATAGTGTAAGAACCTCCGTTCTCGCGCCTCAAGGATTTAAAATTTTTTTATTTTGGAATTTGGTTTTATTGATTTTTCTTGGATGAACATGTGATTGGGCGTGTGTGATGAGAACTTTGGTACAATGCGGATTTCTCATTAGTGACTACTCAACTTGTTTGAAAATTTGAGAGTCGCCACCTCCGTTTGTCTTTAAGACTTCGGAAGCACAAGCCTTTTAAATGTAAGAGATTGTAGGTCCGGGGGCTAAGTTACGAATCGGGAAGGGGTTAGACATCCAATTCGCCCTTTCGGTCTCTTAATAATGTTCTAGCATGCATGTCTCCTATTGGTCGGTCAATTGGTTGGTTGGTTGCATACATGAGATTTAAGAAGGATGCAAAAAGAGGTGAGCATGGTCTCGTCATTATTTATTTATATTTTGATCATGCAAGAGGAAAAAATGTACGTTTTGTTCATGTGAAAAGAAAAAAGAGTATTTACATTATGGGCTGAGGAGAAAAAATATACATTTTAGTCATGTATTAAAAAAGATTTACATTTTAATCATGTAAATTTAGAAAAGAATTTACACTTTAATCATGTAAATGAAAAAAATATTTATGCATTTTGTACAAGGAAAACTTATGAGTAAGACTCCTTTATTTGTCATCCTTCAAGTATCATTATCCAAGTCATTGAAGGACTTTTAGAAACAATACTATCATTTGTAGGATATTTTGAAAGCATTTGAATGTTTGAAGAAAAATAGTATTTACAAAGAAATGTATGTACTTTGAAAGAGATGGCCATTATCACTAGATTATGATTGACTCTTAGTGTATTCATCTTTTGAAGACTCCAAGGAAGAAGTGAACCTTTGTGAGGTTCATGAACACATGCATTCCTTCACTTCTAGATCCTTTAATGATCATTTGGAAGAAAAGAAAGATGAAGAAAGTTTAATTTAACCCAAAGATGAGATATTAATTCCACAATTTGAGGATCACACTTGTATGTACAAGAAATTAAAAACTTGTATTTAATTCAAAGATGAGATTTTAAACCCACACTTTGAAGATCCATTTGTATAATATGTACAAATACATATATAATATTTATAAATCAACTCAAAGGGTGACATTTATAATCCCACTCTTTAAGGACTACACATTATGTGCAATATATATAATAGTATATACATATATATAGCAATGTAAAGAAATGTAAAGACATGATCAACTCACAAAGTGAGACATTTGTAATCCACACTTTGGAGGACTTGCACATTATGTGCTAATATATACATATATATATAAGCATTGTAAATGAAATTAAAGACATAATCAACTCAGAAAGTATGAGATTTGTAATCCACACTTTGGAGGACTTGCACATTATGTGCTAATTATATATATATAAATCAACTCACAAGTAAGGAGATTTGTAATCCCAAACTTGGAGGACTACACTTTATGTGCTAATAAATATGATATATATATATATATATATGTAAGTAACAAAGAGCTAGTATTTAAGGGGAGGCTAGCTCCAAGAACAAACTCATATTAAATGAAGGATGAACACATAATACCCACTTGATTGATCACCAAGTGGATTTTCAAGTTGTTTACATGGAAATGAAGAAAATGAAGACTTGTACAAGATTAAAAGATGAGAAGTAAACTCACTGGCCTACTCCCAATAAGTTTGGACAAGTTGATTATGAAGGATGAACACTCATTTATTTAGGTGGATTGAGTTAAAGATGAAAGAAGGAAGTAAAGAAGCTCAACTTAATGAACTCTCTTTAATGCCTTTTAATTCTTAGTAATCTTTAAAGATGATGTTTTGGGTGGTTGAGAACTCTTGAGTTCTTGAGGATTATCTTTAATGGAGGAGAGAGGTTAGGATGATTGATGAGAGAGATTGAACTTTCTTCAAATGAAAGGATGATTTGAGGGGTGATAAAAGGATGATTTTATGGAGTAATAGTGTAGAAAAGGGATGATCCAAGGATGGTTGAATGGCGTAAATGTTGTGGTATTTATAGGTGGAGAGGGAGCATCCAGTCTTCTTTGAAGGCCCAAAATATCCAAAATACTCTTGGGAGGTAATATGAGATTTACCCTTTTGCCCTTTATGAAAAAGGTCAAAAATCTAAAAATAGTTCATCTGGGCCGAAACAGCCCAAATGGAGCCGAATCGGCCCAGATGCTCAATCCGAAATTTTGGCCTTTTTTCTAAGCCAAAAGGTGTTACAACCTATTGCCCAATGTGCCTAAATGCTAACGATTACATTCATTAATTGAGCATTGCTTAAATAGGTTATTTTACTCTTCTTCCATTCTTGGCATGCACTTGTCTCCTACTTGAGAGTCTTGATTGGATGACTAACTTGTGAGAGAAAGTCTTTTCTTTTGTTTTTTCTCCCATTCATCCTACAAAATAAATTGTTACACCACATTAATAATGTATAAGTGAAACATTTGAGCATGTATGTTTATTCAATGCAAGTAACATAATTATTAATGTTACTTGGCCTTTTTTATTTATTAAAACTCTCTAGTAAAAATATTTTATTTATTAGGGTCAAAAATGGGGTGTCTACAAATTGGTGTTAAATCCATGGTGTTAATTAATTCCAAATTTTGTCAATGTTGTAGTTGGGCATACATTGATTGATGAGTCGTTGTTGATCAATACCTTGGGGATTCTAAGGTTTCCATAATCTACCCCTATATTGAGGGAGTCGATGTCCTCTTCTCCCATCTTGTGGATATCCAATTCGAAGTAAGTGATGACATTCCCAGAGTGGATGTTTGTGGTCATTTGCATCAAATTCGATGGTGAGGTCTCGATCGGGATGACCGCTTGCGCCAAGGATTTTGACAAGGCATCTCTATGCTTCTTGGAGACACATAACAACCCCCAAATGGAGATGTTGGCGATGGTCTTCTTCATTTGCAGAAATACCGGGTCCTCGGGAGTATTATCCTCTCCAATGACTTGAGCGGGTGTTTCTTTCCTCGAGGGTAGTTCCCTTTCTTGAGTGGGATGATAGACCCTTCCCGACCTTGTGAGATGGTTCACATTTTTGTCGCTTGGTATTTTCCTCCCTAAGAGGGACTCCCATATAATCATGTTATATTCAAGGAACATGTTCTCTTCCCTTACTCCTCTTATTGGAGTGACAAGGGTTGGGAGAGGAGGCGTCATCTCAGTGATGATGACGAATGCTTTGCTTACTTTGGTATTGTCTTCACTTTGGGGCATGATTATTTGCTTGGTGGGCAATGGGTTGTTTACCATATGAGTAGTGTTGATGTAGGGCTTGGTTCCCTTCTCTAATATTCCCTTCTCGATGAGATCTTGTAAATGGTTCTTCAAAATGTAGCATTTATCAGTGGTGTGACCCGAGAAGTTATGATAATCGCAAAACTTCCCATGCTCCTAATTTGCGGTAAGGGATTTGTTCTCGGCGTCCATCCTTCCAAAGGCTTAGATACTCATGTTCCTTGATTAGTCTAAAGATGTTTGCTTGCATATCGGGGAGGACATCAAAGTTCCTTCTTGGGCGAGCATCTTTCTTGTTCCCATGTCCTCTCCATTGCCTCCATTTCCCACCGCATTGACATAGTTGTAGGGATTTTGAGCCTTTTGGAGAGCCCATGTGATATTGCTCACGGAGTTGGATAAGGGATTGGCATTTCTTGCCTTGGCGGTGCCTCCACTCGTAGTTTGAGTGGTGGGAACTCCCACTAGCGGAATTGTCATCTTTCATAATCCCAAGGTATAGACATTCTTCATTCTCAAGTCGGCCGCCATTAATGCATCGAAACCAGAGTATCCCCCCCCCCCCACAACATCTTATGAAAGTGGAAGGGTCTTAGATTGTTTAGGAACATGTCCATTTCCTCATCCTTAGTAGGCCGATCCCCCTCCTTCATACAAAAGTTCATTAGCTCCTTGTCATTCGCTCTTTTACTATTGACCATGTACCCTCCTTGAAACAAATCGGACACCTTCTCCTAACTAATTTGGGTGGATAGTTCCAATGTCATGATCCACTCTTGGGCGGACCCCTCCAAGGTAAGCGGGAAGTTGGTTGCCATCATGTGAGGAGAAGTGATACGCGCAAAATATGCATATTAAACTGTAAGTGCACAGTATCGCGTTTAAAGTATAGAAAGAAGTAGAGTGTCGAACCCACAGAGAATATTAATTAATACTAATGAAAACTATAATTAGAACAATACTAATTTTACCTAAATGATTGAATATATAAATAATTAATCTAATTAACTAATAAATAAAATAAATACTAAAATTATATACAAGAATATCTAGAGAAATTATGCAATGATTAAGATGTTCAAAAGAGTTGATTTCATCAAATATCACAATATTAATTCCTAAATTTACTAATCAAGAATCGAAATTAGCCTACAACCTGGGCCTGGTGAAGTAGTCAATATCTAAGATCCACCGATTAAATACCCCTAAAGTACAAATAGGCAATCATAGATTCATTAAGAATAGTTCTAGTAGAGCAATTATCCTAGGTTCAAAGGTTGTCCAACTCAATGATCCCTAAAACTGTGTTTTCTAGGTCTCAACAGGAATTCCCTTGGTCCGGTTAAACCCCTATTTAGTGATCAATCCAATAAGTAGATAATTTATTGAAAGCATTAAAAACAAGAAAACACAAGCAAATTATGAAAATAATACGACAATATTCGGCTCCCTCTCTCTTCGAGAAACGGGTTTATTTCATCATAGACAATGAATATCACTCCTCAAATTAATCAAAGACATAATCATGAGATAGAAAGAATTAAAACACTTACATTAATCTCTAAAAAATTTAATTGGCGAGAATAATCTGACACCAAGTGGTGTGGGAAGAATTCAGCACCCAAAAACTAATGGCCTAAGGCCTCTATTTATAGTATAAAATAGATCCTAATCCTAATTGTAAAAGGAAAAAAAATATAAAAAATCCAATAGAATTGGTAACTAATTAATTGTGAAAATTCTTAATTGACTTGGAGAACAATAAAGCATGTAGGAAATTAATTTGGAAGAATCCGGATCTGATTAGAACTGGCCAAAACCGGCGCACGGTTCAGCTCTAAATTTGGCTGAATTTTGTCTTCCTCTACCACGTGTCAAGAGCTGATTTGTTGAATAAATTAGTGGAGTACACATGGCCACTTGTGGTTGGAAGAAATTATATGAGAGAGGAGACAAGAGTGGGGAAGACGACACTTGGCGGCTTCAGATTGGCTGCAGCTTGGAGAGTGGCGCTCACTCTCCAGACAAGGAGAGTGAGGCCGAGAGTGAGGTTCCACTCACAAAGTTTTGGCTGCTTTTAACATCCAGCCCCCCTTCAGTTGTTAACTTTCTAATGTTCGTTAGTCCTTTTCTTAACAAGTCAGTCTTTAGTTGCCCGGATGACTAACGGTCCTTCACGACTTTTGTTTCAAATTGAACAAGAATTCCAGATATGTAATTTGAGCTCAAAATAATGTATAAATAATCACTTTAAGCTCCAAAGCCCTAGAGATTGCCGAAAAACATAAAATCACATAAAACCAACGCATTATCTCGGAATAAATATATAAAATATACATAATAAAAGGCTAAAATATATGCATAATAAAGAGCTATCAAGAAGCACCTCTACTCTTCATTACCGAAAGTGTATGACTTTAAATGGGATGTGAGGCAACCAGTGCCATTGAATCTTTTAAGCTCGGGCTTCTTGAACTTTTGAGGTAGGACCTTCATATCTTGGAAATCTAAAGCGTGTAGACTTATGTCGTCTTTGTTCATAAACTTCAAGAGCATTTCGAGTAACTCATTGACTTCTTTCTCGGCCGGAGTTAGCATGGTTTTAGGGAGCATCTTGGGAAAGCTTAGAGACGCATCGTGCTAGGATTACAATTCTTTGCATTGACCGTTGGGGATCCGAAGTTCACATTCAAAGGATGACCCCTATTTGTAATGAAGGGTGGAGTTATGTTGTTCACCATGGTGTGGCCGTTTGGTCCATTGATTCCTCCATCTAGCTCCAAGTGGGCATTGCTTCTATTGGCATCATTAGCCCCATATTGAGGAACATTTGTGTAGCCTCCATATGATTCATTTTGGGTAGCATTGAAGACAATGAGAAAAACACTTGCATAAACCCTATTCATTTCATTGAGACTAAGATAAGGGTGAGCCTCACTATTGGTGCCATTGCTGTACAAGTTGCCTTTATTCTCCTCATTAAGGACAATGCCATTGCCATTTCCATGAGCATTTCCCCATGTACCAAACCTTTCAAATCCCCCTTTAGTTATGGGAGGTGTAGTCAATTCCACGAATTGTGCTTAGTTGTTGACCGCATTGCTTCTTCAATTCATGGTCATTGTAGGTTGACCTCCCATTGGTGCTTGGACTAGGGAAGGTCTTCCACTTGCATTTTGTAGCATCGTCCAATTCGGCATTCGATCCGAAGAAGTGAGCCATGTTGGATTGTTGCGACCTAGCCCTTAGAGACGTGGGCTTGGTGAGAGGAGGAACCATTGTGGAGGTACCTTGAGAGTAAAAGACTTGTAGAGTAATGAATGGTTGTGAGAAGGAGGTGGATTCCTTTCTAAGCTTTCTCCTTTAAGAATGTGGGAGATTGCGGCCATCGTGTTTCTTCTTTCTTCGGGGAAAGTTTAGAAGTGCACTTTTCCCAAAGTCGACCGACACGTTGGGATTGCTTTGGCTCCCAACAAGTTCACCTTCATTGTTTACATTTCCTTCTAGACCCGAACTGTTTTCGTAGTTGGATGTGTTCTTTGGCATCTCTTCTTCGGACATATTGTCGCTTGAGCAAAAAGTTGGTGTAGACAGGAACTCTTATGGAGAAGCTTGACCGCGGATCGGCGAGCTTGGATGCTTGACCAATTGACCATTGACCTTGTCGCGGCACCACTCCAGTTTGGGCTCAACTGCACAATTTTTGGGGTAGGTGTTTAGGCTCAAGGCTTAGGATGTGGGTAAGGGTAAGTGGTTTTCCCTTTATGAAACATTTAATTTAAGAGAGCAAATAGTGCATACACAACCAAAACCTATATTGGTCGAACGAGTGAAGTCCGCTTTGAGTCAATAGACTATAATTTTGGAATAATGGATTCCTTCTCTAAAGCATAGACCTCTTGTATTCCACCTGTACAACGACTCCCCAAAGACCAGACAAGTCTTTGGGCAAGATTTCTATGCTCTTTCGGAGATCCACCATTCTACCATTCTAAGGTCGAGCCTCGAAGATTGCCAATCAAGCCAAACATTTCATGACCATTTTGTTGACTCATTTGTATGGTCATTTTGATTCTTTTGAACCATGAATTTTAAAAAAAATCTTTGCTATGATCACTTTCTTTTGATATATGAAAAACTCTTTTTGTATTGTGGGTGATGAGTGATCATTTTAACTCTTTTAGCCAAGACTCTTTTTTGACTTTTTGAGCTCTCTTGGCCGGAAAAAGGGGGAATTTTTTGATTCTCTCCTCTTATGGTTTGTCCTTGGTCCCTTGCTTGTTGGCTTGGGTTGCTTCTTTGCTCCTTTGGCCCTGATCTTGATTCATTCCTCTTCAAGCTTGTCCTTGGTCCATTGCTTGTTGGTTAGGATGTATTGCTTTCTTCTTTGATCATGGGAGTAAAGTCAAGCCTTTTGTTCTTATCTCCAAGCTTCACCATACACAGAAATATTACACTTGTTAAGACGTTATTCCAAATGTTACATGACCATGCCATGTCCAATTAATGCCTACTGACATTGTGCAATGTTTTCTTAGGCTAAAAATCAAACTATAGGCAATCAAGCAATATTTTTACATTAAGAAGGGGTCCAAAATGGGGTGTCTACACCAACTAGTCTTCTCTTCATGAGACATCCAAAATTAATGCCAATTTTGAAGTGTAAAATTGTTGTGGTTATTGGGTTTCCATGGGTTGCATTGATGGTTAATGGGTTGGTATTGGGGTAAACCCAATTAACCCAATAATTTATTGGATTTTATTGGATTAAACTCAATTGACCCAATAAGTTATTGGGTTTTATTGGATTTACACCCAACCCAACCCATAAACTCAAATTTCCACCCCTAAGATAAACTGATGAAAAAAAATTCAAGTACAATCGAAATTTTAATTGTTGATATTCAATACGTTAATATTCTCTATTAATTTAGAATATTTTGAAATATGTATGTATCTTGCACATAATATTGAAACTTTTTGTGAGTGATTTTATGATGCATATAATTTTGTTCATGTAATATTTTATCAATGCATATAAGTTAAAATTTGAAGGAGAGACAACCAAAGCACCCATACTCCGAAAGCCCTGGGAGCCGGTTGAAACAACTATATCATTCTTTTTGCATCCACCTTCAATGATACTACTATAAGCTACTTTGACAGTGTTAGGACATATTCGTAGATTTGATAAATCACCAAAATTGTTTTTAATTAATGTTTATTCACTGAAAGAGAAGAATCGCGGATAAAGGTAGAGGATATTAGCAGATATATATAGGGATATATATAAGGATATATATCTGCTAAAATTGTTTTTAATTAATGCTTATTCAAGGCATATATATATATAGGGAACCCTAACCCTAATCAGCTGCAATAAACCAAGTGCAGCTTACCGAAAGAGAAGAATAGCAGATAAAGGTAGAGGATATTAGCAAGATATAAGTAAAGATCTGGGAAAAAACACTTGAGATGCAAGAAGGCCTTCTTCCTACTACGGATCGATAGAGATTAAGGATGTTGCCGTTGGTGGGAGATATAATAGGTGGCTGTAAGAAAAAGAAGGAAGAAATGGCCAGATTTCGATCATTGGCTTTATCTCTTACTTCTTAATCCTTACAGCCGCTCAATTACCTCCCTCCGTTAAAGACATTTGGGTTGATTTGGGGTAAGCTAGGCATATAGCAGCTTACCGAAAGAGAAGAATAGCAGATAAAGGTAGAGAATATTAGCAAGATATAAGTAAAGATCAGGGAAAAAAACACTTGAGATGCAAGAAGGTCTTCTTCCTACTGCGGATCGGTAGTGATTAAGGATGTTTTCGTTGGTGAGATATATCATGGGAATATCAATTATCCAACGAAAATCTCTCCCGTCCGCAGATTCCTCTTCCCAAATGGCAACGGATATTTTTTTCTCAATCATTTATATCCCCCAATTTCTCTCTCTTTCACCCTCAACAGTCAATCAGAACAATTTCTTCAAATTTCTAATCTTCCACAAATTGTGGATTTTATGATTTTGCTGGACGAATTTCTAATTTTGCGGTTACTGATTCTTATGATACTGAGGTTTCTGAGACATGGACGTTGAATAGGAGGCCTCCACAAATGCTTCATTGAGTTCATTCTTGGTAAGCTATCTAGCTCAATTGTATCTAATTTAATTATTTAACTACTGTTTCCTTCTTATTTGGATCCCCCCAGCAAAAAAATATTTATATTGGGACACTCCTTGATGAGCACCTTTCCCAGTGGGTCAGTCTTGAAAATTCAAAAGTCAAAATCATAAGTTTTGGAGGAGAAAGATGCGAGGATCCTTAAATTATCAAGTTAAATTTCAGCCAATTGAGGAAATCTAATTGTTTTGTTTCAAGTGACTCGCGTTGGCCTCCTTCAATTTCAATTATTTCTTCCACCATCGGACAGCCTTTAAGTTGCAGTTTTTGAAGATTCTCAAGCACCTTAGCCACGGAAATTGAGAATACATAAGTCAAGCTCAAGCAGTCGGAGTCCCCAGCTTGTTTTGCTCCTTACCTTCGTACTTCATTTTGGTTAAGAATTTAGTTTAACTTTATTTTGGTTAAGAATTTAATTTAATGTAAAAAAAAAATTTAATTTAAGGGCCTAATTTTTTTTGTTAGCTCCGGGGCCTCAAAATCTCAGGAACGGCCCCGACGAAAATGCAAAAGTATTGATCATTGTTGTTTTACATCAATACACACAATACATATGATGTGATTCTCCAAACTTGTTAAGTTCACTAAGTATTTCAACAGACTTTTCACTGCCTTGAAGTACAATCAAATTTTTAATAACTGATATTCAATAAGTTAATATTCTCTATTAATTTAGACTATTTTGAACCATGCACGTATCTTGCACGTGATATTTGTAACTTTTTGTGAGTAATTTTATTATGTGTACAATTTTATTCATATATTACTATCAATGCATATAAGTTAAAATTAGAAGACGAGACAACCAAAGCACCCATATTCCGAAAGCCCCGGGAGCGGCCGGTTGAAACAACTGTATCGTTCCTATCACCTCCACCTTCAATAAGTCTACTATAAGCTACCTTGGCAGCACTCATCTATGCTTGCTTTTTAGTCTTAGCTTCCTGTTCCTTGGAAATCTCATATCCTATTTCTATAACTAACACAAAGATCGGCATGTAAGGTGGACCAAACTTAGTAGTATCCTACAATGAAAATTGAAAACCCCTTTTTTTGAGCCAATTCTCGTAAAAGACACTTATACAAAGTCTCATCCTCTTCAATATAATCAGGAGGTAATGATTTGAAAGCAAATTTTGTAGCAACATGTTCAGCATCCTTTAATATGCATGGCTAAAGACCCAATTTGGTCCCTGACCTAACTATCAATTGTATAAGTAGTCCTTAACCTTTTTTTTTGTTGATTTAATACACAACGTATCAATTGTAACCTAATTTAGTCCCTGAATCCAAATTAAGATAGTTGACCAGCTTAGGTGGCACTATTTATCTTACGTGGCGCTGAGTTGTCGCTGAAGTGTCATCTAATTTGGGG
>JAOTQG010110637.1:0-11949 GCA_025631175.1 Iris virginica
AACAAAAAAAAAAAAAAAAAACAAAGAAAAAGAACAAAAACGGAAAAGAAAGATCAAAACTGCCGAGAAACAAAAAATTTCTTCTTCTCCAGCCCATGCCCCCCGCGTATCTTCATTCTTAATTTTTTTAGCGCTCACGAGGAATGAATAAATTCGTCCTAGATTTGGGGATAATTTACTGATTATATTTCTTCTCAATCCAATTGGGAATACGACCTTATCCAAAATCTCTCGTCTCTCTCACTTTTTTTTAAAAAAAAATCTTTTTTCTTCGTAGTTTTTTTTTTTTGTTAATTAATTTTAAATTGTGCTGTTTCTTTTCCAGGGTTTAATTTAATCAATCATAATTGGACGGTATTGAGTTGCATTGTGGTAGATTGAATAATAGTCTTTCTGGGTTCTAAATTTTAACTTGATTGATTGTTATCCTGGATACTAGGGTTCCCAAATACAAAAGGAAGAAACTCTTGTTGCTGGTTCTTTGACACCACCAAAGTAAGCTCTTTTCCTTTTAGTATTACGTTCTTTTTTATTTTTGGAAGAAATAATGTTAATATTGCTTCATCATAGACACCTTCCATCACTATCCCCAAATGACTGCCGCATTTTTAGCTCGGTTACTCTTCTGAATTTTTTTTGTTATCTCATTGAACTTCAGAAGATGCTTCAGAAGAAACTTTTTCTATTTTACTCAAAGAGATGCATATCATGATTATGGTATTTCCGAGTCCCTTACTACCATAAGTAGTTAACATTGTACTAAGGTAGGTCTTTCTAACAAGCTTTCTCTTATTGCAATTGTGGATAATCTGTAGTTGATGGGTAGAAATTAACAGTAATACGTAGTGGAAGGTTTATAGTTGGGTTTGTAATGGTGGATTGTTGGCCATTATTATAGGGACGCTTATTAGCTAAACCCCTTGGAAAGAAAATGCCAGCAAGTGCTTTCAGGGTACTCTTGAAGTTGAAGTGTTAGAAAGATTTTTGTTGAGATTCCTGCAAAGAGCATTAGAGGCATCGGCATTTTGAATATTAAGGCAAAAAGTTGATTATGTTGGATGCTTAAGAAGTTACCTTCCGGCACTATCTATAGAAATCTTATAGTAAAATACTTCTCCATCAGCCCAACAAAAATAATCATACTTGAAAGTCAAACGTGTTAATGAACTCTAGACAAAGCTCATATTTTAGAACTTCTCATTAATGCATCCACATTTATTCTCTGACACTCCTTCATTTCTATGCAAAGAGAAAATTTTTGGCTATTTCTGATAAAAGTGGTTTAGTTTGGACCAATGGAGATCTTAATTTAGTTGTTTTCCGAAGTCAAGTAAGTTGGAACATAGAGTTAGTAATCGTTGATTAATAATAGAATAGTATGTTGATTATTGATATGATTTGTCATATGTTGATTTTCTGGCCAAGGAAAGTGGGCTCTTTTATTGGAACGGAAGGGGTATTTGAATATCTGTTGATACCCTTTAATTTAGATTCCCATCTGCACTTGAAGGTGTGAATACTTAACTTTCTTAAGGATATAATGATAAATCAGTTGATTAAAGGTCATTAACTTTACGTGTGGCCAAAATCCTTGAGATGTCTTAAAAGGGAAGTTGGTCAATCATTATGAGATGGAGGGAGTATGGGTAAACAGTGGAGTGGGAAACTTTATTCGCGACACATTGAGATGGCGGACTCATTTTATGGGTCTCAGGGAGCAATTTTTTATGGTATTCAATTATTTTATTTTATTTGGATAGATGAGGGATTAAAAGTAAATGCAAATTGAAAGCTTAACTTTCAAAATATATTCAATAAATTTTATTTGTTTTGGATAGATGAGGGATTAGAAGTAAATGCAAATTGGAAGCTTAACTTTCAAAATGAGATTATCTAAATAAGCATCTGGAAAGCAACCTAGGACTCGTTGAGGGGAAATGGTTTTACAATATTTGTCTGATTACACTGCTCAGTTTTATATGGATTTTGTTTCGTGGCAACTTCTATATTCTTGGACTGTTATTGCTCTTTTTTCTTTTGGGGTGGGGGTGCTGTTATTGCTCTTTATGATGCTTTGTAGTATACGATGACTTCGGTTGAATTGGTTCAAGAGGTTCCTACTTTGTATTTAGTTGTAGGATGGTTCTTTGTTTGGTCCATTGGTTAAGCTCCTACAAAGAATAACATCCAGACATCATGCATGTTTATAGTACCACCTTGTCATTCCCACCTTTCCACTCGAAATGTTTCCATTTTAAAATCAGATATTTAGAGCATGTTGTAGAATGTCTGCATTTCATTCCTCAAGTATAACCATTGTATGATCAGTCTGTTGATGTCAATCAAGTCTGTCTATCTCATTTATTTCTGAGCAGCTTGTGTTTGTTGGGCTGCTTTTGTGTCTTGTTTTGTTGTAAACTTTTCAATTACACTTTTGATATTTCTATCGGATTTTCTGGAAGAAAGATGACACTTTGTTATATTGATATCAACGTATTGAGGCATGAATTCGTGTATTTGCTTCTAGGAACAATGTCAACTCAATATCCTGTTCTCAACAACCGGCCAATTAATTTGTGGAAGGTTGTGGAATTGAAAGAAGAGCTCAAGAGGCGGAAATTACTGACAAGGGGATTAAAGGATGATCTGATTAAAAGGTTGCATGAAGCCATTAACATGGAAATGAGTACTTCTCAGGCTGAAGCGAGTGAGGTTGTTAGTTCCAAACCTGAAGATGTTGGAAAGTCTCTATTACAACCACATTCTAATAACGCTGAAATGGTTGGCAATTCTAGGAATGATGCCAACCATACTGCTAATAATGTCAAGGTACATGACATCGTGGCAGGGGCTGAGATTGGTACCGATCCTGGCCAGATTGACCAAGAAAAAGTGGAAGAGGAGATAATAGGCTGTACTGAAACTGTTGTGATGGTTGATAAACCAGCTGATTGCGAAACTTATGAGGCAACCAGTAACATCATGAATGTGGTCTCTTTATCAAAAAATGCATCCATTGATGAAGGACTAGAAAGTACCAAAATTGTTGAAGATGATGTGGTTCGGAAGTCACCCCAAAAGGATGTTGTCCAAGCAGAAGTTTTGAAGCCTTCACTGAATAGCAGGGGTAGTTTTAATGAACTAGGAACTTTGCAGATTGGCACCGGTGAGAAAACTTCTGATAATGACAGCGCCAAGGTGGAGATTGGGGATCAGAAGTCTCCTCTGTTTGATGCCATTGTGGTAGGAAAAGCAGATGCGGTGGAGCCTCTAATGGAATCGGTTGGCGTGGTCGAGGAAGTTGGGGTACTGCAGGTTGTATCAAATGATAAAGCACTAGAAAGAAATGAAGCTGATGTGGAGAAGGGGAGTTTAAATCCTTCACAGATGGATACTGACTATGATGCATCTGATTCAAGCAACCAGGTACATGAGGTCGTCGAAAATGTAGGGTCTCAAGTTAAGTTAGAGTCAATTTCTACTGATACTCTGTCTAATTATGAAATGAATGAATATGATGATAAATTAACTGCTGATAATCCTCATTTAGAACTAGAAATTAATAAGTCAGAGATAGTGCAATCAGCAGCTAGCGAAGAACTTCCTCCAAATGATGGCAGATTAGATTTGGGTGATCATCTGCCCCATGCTGGTGAGGGCTTCGCTGCAGAAACCAATAGGGATTCCAGTGTGAATAACGAGTGTGTAGATGAGGTATCAGCAGCTATCTCGAAGTCGGGCCTTTCTCCTTTTGATGACCCCATAGTGAAGGACGTTATGGAAAATAATCCGATTGAACCTGATACGAATTCCAGTTTTAAGGGGAATAGTATGGAGCTTCCTGCAATGCTGACAACAAAAGATGAGAGTTCGGACGATGTTGTTGGGAATGAGGTGCCTCCTGACAATATGAAAACAAATGCTTTGGAGCGGTTTAGTATAGCTGGTTCCGTTGAAGAAGAGAATTTGCAAGGTAATGAGGTGCTTAATATTTTTCGTGGCATTTATGTTTTCATCTTTATTTGGTGCACTGCCTTGTGTTTCTTTGCTCTTGTATAATTTACTACTAGTATCTTAGTGACTAAAATGCCTTCTCCGCATCTGTTCTTGCGAAGATGGTCACAGCAGGTCTCCGGATGTGGATTTTAGCAAAATGGCTGAGGGGGGTGACGAGAAAATAAATATAGACCAAACTTTAGATGATGATTCCCTCGATAATGTATCGGAGATGAACGATGTTGAAACAGTTTATGTCCCTGATCAAGTGGGTGAAAAGATGGAGTTCACAGAGATGCATGGTGTAAAAATGAGCAATGCCGTTGAAACTGTGGAGCCTTATTCCTCTTTCATTAAGACGGATTCTTCTCCTGAAAAGATGGATAAGATTTCTGCTGCTTCTGAGAAAAGAAAATTTCCAGGTACTGCTACCCTTTCGCATGCTTTAAGCGTTTGTCTATGTTACCTGGACTTGGCTACTAGGATGCACATGGTGCTGATCTTGGTGTTGGATCCTTCAAAATTTTAGATTTTACTCCAAATATAGTGTAAAACAGTCACACCCACACCCACACCCACACCCACACCCATGTCAGGTCGAGGTAACAAAGACGTACGTTTAATTATTGCTTTTGCTGATCATTTGTTCACTGCTTTATAGTTTCTTGCTGCCAAGAAATGATAAATTTTTCATCAGTTTAACATTTAAACTGTTAGATCACAAATTAATCATACTTATGAGAACAGGAAAGATAGCCTGGTATTACGTCTATCCATTCTTATGTACACACCCTAACAGGAAATGATCATGCATCTTGAACTTGTAGTTTTAGATTGGCAATTGCTAGTGTCAAGGGTACTGATTCTGGTCACAAGTTTGCTCTACAAGGAAATGTGTGTTTCATTGTGGTTTATCCTGCTTAGTAAGTTTTATTGGCAGATGAAGCAGCAACTGGGCATGAAGGACCTCCAAAGCGGCAGCGTAATGGGAACTTTGAAGACCTCAACATTCCCAAACAGCTAGGTTCAGGTGTTCCAGTTCCTACAAAGATAGAAGATTCATTTAATGCTACTACACCAAAAATGGATCTGATCAGCTCTACTTCTGCACTTAGTAGAGATGCACCTAAGGAACGCATTGGTGAGTTAATATCATGATGTTAATTTTGAAAATTGTTAATTGCAATGTGTTTTGATGTTTGAACCTCTGTCACCCACCATGTGCAGTTCCTCCCTCTTCAGAACCACCTACTAATGCTCTTAGAATCGACCACTTTCTGCGACCATTTACACTCAAGGCTGTACAAGAACTTCTAGGAAAAACTGGTACTGTTTGCAGCTTTTGGATGGACAATATCAAGACCCATTGCTATGTCACGGTAATGCATCTCTCTCTATCTTTATTATTGTATTATTCTCCCTGTGTTGATTGGTTTGGTGGTAAAGTGCTCTGTTGGCAGCTTGCACACACCTCAACTTAATCTGCCGGTCGTGAGCCCAACCCCTCTATGCATTTGGGAGTTACCTCCCTGGTGTTTGTTTCAACAATCAAAATCTGGTGGATAGCCTAAGGAGCAAGTGCAACTATCACTTGGACAAACTCTCGGTGGCTAGAGGGAGGGTGGGAAGGAATGTATTCATCCCGTTGACTATTTTATTATAGTTTACTCTTGCCAAGTAGAGTCCCTTGTTTTAATTACAAGTTCCATGAATATATAGATCTACTAAAGTATGTCTGAAAGCAAGTTGTTCGATACGACTTTTAGTTATTCCGTATACAAGATGCGTCTCTGAATAGTAAGTAATAAATAAATTGTTGACTTTTGAAGTGGGAACCTTGGAATTTGGAAACCATATTTACACTACAATAGATCCCTGTTCTAGTCACAACTTTGCCGAATGTCTAGGCGCTATCTCTCACCTGAGCTTGACTTACAGTATCAGCGGATACAGTCCTCCAGTTGGGTAGTAACTAGTAAGGTTCGGAGAATGACGATCACTCATTCTTAAAATCATCTTTCTTAAGATCAAAGGGTCGGTGGAAAAGTCAAAAGTGTGTGGGAAGCTCATGAAGAATTTATCATGTCAAAGTTTACTAGTCAGTCATGAAACTCTTTTGTTGCAACGACTCATTAGAAAATGCTTGGCTTTTTGCAGTACTCTTCTGTGGATGAAGCTGTAGAAACTCGTAATGCTCTTTACAACCTTCAGTGGCCTCCAAATGGAGGGCGTTACCTCCTTGCAAAGTTCGTTGATCCAGAAGAAGTGAAAATACACGTAGAGAGCCCTAAGCAGCCTGCCAATGCTCAAATCACCGCCGCGCCAAATGGGACTCCAAATGAAGCTCCGGTTCAGCCACCAACCTCTACTAAGCAGAAAGACCTCAGGCAGCACATCCGAAGCCAGCCTCCACCACCTCTGCCTGAGAAAGTGGACTCACCTATTGTTACTTTGGATGACTTCTTTAGGAAAACAAGGGCAATGCCTCAAATTTACTATTTGCCATTGACTGAAGAAGAAGTTGCAGCAAGAAAGGCTAACAGAAGTAAACAGAGGTAATTGAGTGCTCATTTCCTAGCTAATTTGATGATTTGAGTAATAGTTCTTAACACTTACAATGAAGGGACATTGTTGCTATATGGAGATTTCACAAGTTAAGAGGTTTAGTTTGTGTAGGTTAATAGTGGAATAATAAAGTTGAGTTGTAATAAGCATTGTTGATAGCGTTTGCAGGATCACATTCTAACCATCATCTTACATGGTAGTAATCATCATCGATGTTGTTGGTCTCAATAGCAAGATAAATTCTAACCTTGTACAATGGTAGTAATCGTCGATCCCCAGTGGTTGAGATTAATGCTTTGTTGTTGTTGTACAATGGCAGTAATCGGAAATACCAAATTGAAATGTTCTTATATTGAATAATATTTCAGTGGGTTATTTCAATATAAATGCCCAAACAATATTGTGTAGCAGAAAAAGCTACTTGTACTTATTTCCCCAGGGCGTTCTCTTTACTTTGATCTATACCATGAGTTTGTACTTCTGCAACTTCAATGATGGTTGAAAGCAGAGTTGTAAACTTTGAGGTATGTAAGGTCATATGGTAAGGAAAGGTAACTAATGTTGAAGTCTATTGCAATCTAATCCTCCAATTATCTTATAACAACATTGTGCCATACACCATGGTTTCCCTATCACAACTTTCCCATTGTAATTACTGATATAGCATGTCTGAATCCCAGATACTATCCCTCATAAACATGCACTAAACTGGAGAACCCGGATTGAGACATCCAAAAGTTCTTCTACCAGAAGGATCACATATAAATCCTGCCACCTGAGTTTGTTCAAAGATTAGTTGTGGCAATTGGTGTCGGTTTTGATGAAGCTTGGGGGTCTAGGTCTGAAACACTTGTCTGCAATCCTCGTTATGTTTATTGGTTTGGTGATGTTTATTTTTTTAACATGCTAAATGCTTAACGTTAAATACAAGTCTGTTGAAAAATTAAGAAGCAGTATTTGAAAGTTGAATAAGTAAAATAGTTTGGTTATTAAACTGAATAAATTATATGAATATTATTTTTGGTCAATTTTAATCCTCTATAAGAGATTGTTTATTGTATATAAGGGCTGAATAGTGATGCAAATGTATTCTCATTCTTAATAGAATGCTTATAAAGTAAATAAAAATTGCAATATATTTATTATATATATAATTTATTATTAGTATTTATTTTGTTATTTCTATATAGCTACTTAATTATGTATATTAAATTTATTATCATTATTTATTTAGTTAAAACTATATAGCTACTTAATTATGTGCTGCCTTCATCCTGAATTTTAATCTAATTTATTATATATGGAGATTATTATTTAATATATTTATGATGTTTTAGATTTAAAAAATTATTTTTTTGTATGATTATCAAATAAATTATCAATTACATTTTAAATGAGGCATGCTCTTACATTTATTTTGCTGATACATTTCAAATTTTTATTTAATTTTTTAATAAAAAATTATAAAAACAAAGTTTTAGAATAAAAAAGAAAATTATAAGAATAAAGTTAAAAAAAAATTATAAGAACAAAGTTATAGAATAAAAAAGTAGTTTTAATTTATACATACAAAGCACAAATATAATTCAAAAAGAGGTAGGATTGAAATTATCCATTTTTAAAGGGATAATTGATTTATATTTTAAAATAATACTTTAAAACTCAAAATTCTATTAAATTTTAAAATTTTATTTTTTTTAAAATTATATTAAATTAAATGTACAAATAAAAAGAAAGAAAAATAAAAAGAAAAAATGAAAATTAATAAATTTTAAATATTTTTTCAAAGAGGTAAAATTGTTTAAAAGTAGCTCCAGTTGTTGGTGTTAGCTATTCAGTTTTAATTTAAAAGCTAATTTGATAAAATAATTTAAGCTACTTTCAAATGTAAAAGTAAAAATTTATCAAACAATCTAAAATTTAAGCAGTCTAATTGAATTAAACGAAATCTTCTTACAGATGTTCAATAAGCTTAAATAAACCACAGCAAACGTAAAACTCATAGATCTTGTACTTGCAAATGCAACTGAAATTGGTTGATATTCCTATCCTATTGCCTTGTAACACCAATTTTGAAGCTTCTTTACAGATCTATTTCGGACAATAGTGCAAACAAAGTGAATTATCACTTGGGCTAAAATAAGATTTAGAAGGTGAGTGGTACGTTGCAGAAAATTAGATCATTCTGCTAGGAGATGATTTTGAAAAAATAAAAATAAGAAGATGACGCATGTTCGAACCTAAATTGGTATCCATTCATACAAATTACCATTCCATTATATTTTCTTGGGATTTTTTGAAAAAATAATTGAGAAAAAGTTCAAGGTTTGAATCACCAAACTAATATGATTTGATTATTTATTTATAATTTTTGATGAATTTTATTATTTTATTATTTATTTACTTTAATCATTATAAATTATTATATCATATTAAAGTATATGAGTAGTATTATTGATGAGGTCATTATTAGTGAGGTCACTATTAATACTATTCACTATCCAGATATTAATAATAAGGGTAAATTAAATATTAGAGCTAATCCAAATTTATTCTCATTAATAATTATTCTAAATGGCTACCTAATACTTTTCTAAAATCTATAATACATGGACGAGGTACGAAATTAGGGGATATAAGTAGTATAATTAAGAGGCCACTAATAATACCACCCCTACCCAGATATTAATAATAAGGGTAAATAGGGGTATTAGAGCCTAATCCAACTTTACTCTTATTAATTAATAATGGTTATAAATGGCTACCAGAAATTCCATCAAAATTGCTAATAATATTATCTCGTGTTAATTACCTCTATCAAACTCCTTAGGGTTTTGAATGAATTTGTGGAAAAAAGATTTCTCCGCCCCCCAAGGCTGCCATCATAATTCAGTTCGCCCCAGCACAATACATGATCCAATTCACCCCCCAATCGAAAAAGTCGACCCAATTAACCCCCTAAGCAAAATCAATTGAACATTTCAGTTCAAAATTAGCACGTGCTCAACATATGAGGGGTATAATAGACCTTTCAAAGCTATCTTCCCATCCCTCTCCCTTCTGTCACAGCTCTGACGAACTGAATCTCCGGCGAAGCCTGACCACCCTAATCACTCCAATCTAAACTCAGTTTTCGGCTATAAATTCTATCTCGAACACAAAACCAATCAAAAAACTCAGATTCGGCCGCCTTGAAACTCAGATCCGGCCACCACCTTACAAGAAACCCTTCTGCTTTCGTCGAAGAAGAAGACAAGTCATACCCTTTTTTTCTCCCACGCTGTGTGCGCTCCTCTCTTCCCTTCTTCACCATCACTGTATTGAAATTTGAAATCCAATCTCTCTTTAAGAAAATCAAGGAGACGGAAACTTAAAACCCAATCACCCATGTTCAAACTCTGCTTTCGTGCAGCTCTTGGTGGTGGTGATGGTCTCTTTTTTTATGGCCAAACTGTCCTCGAACGCGTCGATGATTTCGTGGATGAGTTGGCGGTTGGGCGAGGAGTCCCACCGGACCCAGTAGCTCATGTAACATCTGAAGCAGTTGCAGTTGAAGAGAGGAGGGTGGTCCCCACTTTTGTTGTTGGTGGCGGCGGAGGTAGAGGAGGAGGAGGAGGAGGAGGACTTGTGGGTGTTCTTGCTGGTGCGGCCCCTGCTGGGAAAGTGACAGGAGGAGTAGGAGGGGGAAGAGGAGGAGCAGGAGATGAGGTAAGCTAAGACTTCTTTGTCTTGTGGGGAGAGAGCTACTGTGAGGGTTAAGATGGCGGCTGGCAAGAAGGATAGGTAGTGGTCGGAGATGTGTTGTTGCAACGGCGGAGGCGGCGGAGAGGGGTGAACCGTGCCTTTGCTGCGGTATAACTTCTTCATAGTTGGAGGCTTTTGGAAAGAGAGAGAGATTCTTGGATAAATGTGTGTGTTGGGCTTTTGAAGGATTGGCACTTGCTAGGGTCAGTTTGGTTAAAATATTTAGAGTAAATTACAATAAATCCCCTCAAATTAACATAAGTTTTCTTATCACCTCCTTAAACTAATAAACATGACAAACAATCCCCTCTAACTATCATACCCGAACACCCGGTCAGTTCAGTGCATGGCTACTTTGGGCATAAAAATAACAATAAATATACAACAGCTTAGGGGTGTAAGTCCAAACCAACAATCGAACCGAAACCAAACCAAACCGATGATTTGATTTCGGCCGACGACGGTTCGGTTACGGTTTGCGAAATTTTCAAACCACACGGTTCGGTTCGGTTTGCGGTTTCAACACCTCAAACAAAACAAAACCGAACCGAACCGATATTTAATGTATATGTATATTTTCATATAAATCTCTCATATTTTTATATATTTATATATATCCCTTTTAATTTTATATATAAAATAGAGTGATAATTATATCCTAACTTAAAATTAATTGCATGTATTATGTTGAACTTATAGATTTTATTATTTTAAAGTGGTATTGTGCTAAATATTATATAAACAAACAATATAATTGAGTTATTTTTCAATTTTATTATAATTATAGGCTATTAGTGTTAAATATAATTTTTATTTTTAATTTTTTGTTATATTTAATTTTTTTACAAAATTATATGATTTTTTTAATCCTGAACCAAACTGAACCGCGGTTTATTGATTTGGTTCGATTTTTTAGTTTGACTGTTCGATTTAGGTTTAAAATTTTTTAAACCGATAGGGTGCGGTTCGACTTGCAGTTTATACCCCAAACCGAACCAAACCGAATTGTTGCACCCCTACAATAGCTCGACAATTTTCAACATAGAATTTTGAATGGGTCATCGGGTACATAGTTGAAGGGGATTTGTTGTTGGGTTTAGTAGATTAAGGAGGTGACTTGTAAATTCACGTTATTTGAGGAAATTTGCTGTAAATTTTATACTCAAATATTTAATCTGTTTTTTTGTATTTTAAAAAAGCAAGAAAATGACAATCTCCGGTATAAAATTGGACAAATATTATGACATTCAGTAATCTATTATCCATGTACCCTCTCACCTCACACTACTTGCTCCCCCTCGCTCACAAATCACTCTCCTCCCTCTCGCTTTCTATCTTTATAATTTTTTTTACAAATTATTTAATTTTTTATATATTTAATTAAGTTTTTGCTATAAATAATTTTATTATTTAAAATTTTACTTATATATGATATATTTTTATTTTTTGGTTACATACCCTCGAGCACGAACACACACACACTACTGGAGAGAATATTGATTGGCCTAGTAGTGTGGATTTTACGGATGCGGGGGTGTGAATGTTAATTTTGGAATTTAAGGTACCTGATTCTAAATCATGAGAACGTTTGAGTTTTGGCCCTAGACTATACATTCAAGCCCTTTATCTCTTAAAAATTGAAAA
>JAOTQG010110648.1:0-11945 GCA_025631175.1 Iris virginica
TATATTTTCTCTCTCTCTCTCTCTCTCTCTCTCTCTCTCTCTCTCTCTCTCTCTCTCTCTCTCTCTCTCTCTCTCTCCCTAGCTGACTTTCTTCAAGCTGCTATTTGATTAATTAAGCTCTTTCCTAGTCCATACGTACTAGCTAGCTAGCTCCATTTTACTCGTGTTGTATGTGTGTGTGCGCGCGCGGGCATTTGACTGACCTGAAATATTGTTCACAGGTGTTTGGGCCGGGGAAATTGATCGAACTTGACGGATGGGTACTAGAGAAATCAAGTCCCCTGAACTAGTCTTAGCTGCAGCAGCGGCCGAGACACCAACACCACCATCAGCTAGCTTGGATGGCACTACTACTGAATCCTTTAGAAGAAAGAAGCTAAGTATGTATTTCCTTGAATCCGATGACAGGCGCACTGCTTTTGCTGGTGGTTATACAGCTGCTGGCGCCACCCCCGTTAATATCCACGGCAAACCCATTCTGGATCTCTCTAAAACCGGTGGTTGGCTCGCCGCCTTCTTCATTTTTGGTACATACATAACCCAATTACCAAACCTTCATTCATTTTGGCCTTCCTCCTTAATATTGCTCCTTTCAACATAACACTTTCTGACCAGCTTTGTGGGTGCGGTGCAGGTAATGAAATGGCAGAAAGAATGGCTTACTTTGGACTATCCGTCAACATGGTGGCTTTCATGTTCTATGTTATGCATCGACCCTTCGCTAGTTCCGCAAATGCAGTCAACAATTTCTTGGGAATTTCGCAGGCATCCTCTGTTCTTGGTGGCTTTCTTGCCGATGCATATCTCGGTCGATATTGGACCATCGCAATTTTCACCACAATCTATCTTGCAGTGAGATCCTTTTTCTCCTAATATCTTGTCTTGCTTCTTTTAAATTCAAATCGCCTCGATCATGCTGTGCTGATAGAAATTGGTTGCTTTTCTCCTTCTCCTCCTCCTCCTCTCAAAGGGTTTGACAGGAATAACATTATCCGCAACCTTGAATGTTCTCGTCCCAAATCAAGGTCAGTGTAATCAGATTTCCCTACTAACAGGGAACTGCGAACCTGCAAAATCGTGGCAAATGTTATACCTTTACACAGTCCTTTACCTGACTGCATTTGGAGCTGCTGGTATAAGGCCTTGCGTCTCGTCATTCGGGGCTGATCAGTTTGACGAAAGAAGGAAAGATTATAAGTCTCACCTCGACAGGTTTTTCAACTTCTTTTATCTCTCTGTCACTGTTGGGGCAATCGTGGCATTTACAGCAGTTGTCTATATTCAAATGAAACACGGTTGGGGATCTGCCTTTGGTGCGTTAGCCATAGCGATGGGTATTTCAAACCTGGTCTTCTTTCTAGGTACTCCACTATACAGACACAGGTTGCCTGGAGGCAGCCCTCTCACACGTGTTGCCCAAGTCCTGGTTGCTGCCTTTCGAAAAAGAAAGGCCTCTTTCCATTCCAGTGAATTTGTAGGCCTATATGAGCTTCCAGGCAAAAGATCTGCCATAAAGGGTAGCCGCCAGATAGCTCACACAGATGATTTTAGGTAAGTTATAGCCTCTCAATCTTGTTTGTTTTCGATCAGGTGCACTTACTTATAGTATCAATCTACTCTTATAAAATTCTGCCGTAGTTTGTGAATTCTGATTCACCTGGGTCGACTGCAGATGTCTGGACAAAGCAGCCTTGCAACTAAAGGGAGATGGTGCAGATACGAGCCCTTGGCGGCTCTGCACAGTGACTCAAGTGGAAGAAATTAAGATTCTCTTGAAGCTCATTCCCATTCCTGCTTGCACTATAATGCTTAATGTAGTCTTAACAGAGTATTTGACTCTATCGGTACAGCAGGCATATACCATGAATACTCATATGGGTCATTTGAAGCTTCCAGTAACATGTATGCCCGTCTTTCCGGGACTGAGCATTTTTCTTTTGCTCTCTCTTTATTACTCCATCTTTGTCCCACTGTCCAGACGCATCACTGGCCATCCTCATGGTGCCTCTCAGCTTCAAAGGGTAGGCATTGGCTTGGCGATTTCGATCCTTTCTGTGGCTTGGGCTGCAATTTTTGAAAACTACAGAAGGCATTATGCAATAAAAAAAGGATACGAGGCTAGTTTTCTAAGTGCAATGCCTGATTTGAGTGCATATTGGCTGTTAATACAGTATTGCCTGATCGGGCTAGCTGAAGTGTTCTGCATTGTGGGATTACTGGAATTTCTATACGAGGAAGCACCAGATGCCATGAGAAGTATTGGTTCGGCTTATGCAGCTCTGGCAGGAGGTTTGGGATGCTTTGCAGCTACCGTACTAAACAGCATAATCAACTCTGTAACCGGAAGCGAAAAAGAAAGGCAACCTTCATGGCTGTCGCAAAACATAAACACCGGGAGGTTTGACTACTTCTATTGGCTTCTTACCGGTCTGAGCGTGATAAATTTTGGGGCCTTCCTGTACGCAGCACGGCGCTATAAGTACAGAGCAAAGCATGTGACAGAAAATGGGGATGAATTAAAGGATATACCAGAGTTGGCAAGTAGAGAATGAAAACTTATAGCACTGTATCTCTGAATTGAATCGAACTGAATTGAATAGAAGAGAGGAAGATAAGCAGTTCCCTTTCTGACCCTGGTGTCATAATATTATTTGGAAACAACATAAATTACAACCGTTTTTAGCAGCAAATATTAAAACAAGTTAGTTCCATGTCATTGTCACACACTTTCATCTCTTTCTCTATGCTTAATTTGGTCCCTCTGATGTCCTTGCACAGTAGAGAGTAATTCTTCTTCTTCTGCAGGTCAACCAACATATGTGTGCCCTCCTCCCTCTTTTAAAGCTTCATTATTTCAATTTCAATGCACATAGACTAGACCTCTATGTGCATTGAAATTGAACCTGAGCCTGGCTGGTTTGTTTGTTGGTTTCGATATTTCATTCTAATATGCACCTGAGCCTGAGGCACATATAAATGACCAAATATTAGTATACCTACTTGCAACATACACAAGCTCCCATAGGCCATAGTATAGTGGTACTATCAAACTACACTAGGCCACGAGGCAAAGGAAGGATCTCTAACGCAACCATTTTTATCAGACTCATCTACCATACTGCCTTCTTCTGCCCAAGATCGGAGGAGGTTTTATAACCACATTCCATCTAAGCTATAACACTTAATCTCAAGAATCAGGACTACAGAAGTCAAAACTATCCATCACCACACCAGTTATCATGACCCGTGAATCTCAAGCATCAGGATTACAGAAGTCAAAACCCCCTCACCACACCAGTTATCACAAAGAATCAGGATTACAGAAGTCAAAACTCCCCCACACCAGTTATCACGACCAGAGGTTATTATTACTTCAATTTTTCATTCACTTGGCTGACTAATATGGATGGATTCTTGTTTTTGAAGGTGTTTGCAACGAATAATTTATCATTTCAATGAATTTCATACACAAGTCGCTGAATCATTAACTATCTGAAAGTTCAGTGACCAAAATGCTATTTCAGCCTAATAAAAGCCAATTCTATTCATTCATATCTCAAGGCTATTGACAATATCCATATCTCACTTCAAAATTGCAAACTAACACAAATCTATTGTACATATTGTGTGACTTTGTCTAAATGTACTTCAATCCTGAGATATATTGTTGTCTAGAGATTAGATATTGGGCCAGAGAATATACCATCCCAAGAAGCCCCAATATCCTAATCTTTACCACATCTGTTATTATGACTGGCGGCAGATCAAGGGGAATTGTAAGCAGCGGCGTTGAGTCGGACTTCATCGCATAACTCCACACAAACCGATTGAAAAGTATATGGCTCGGGAATGTAAGGATGAGGAGAGCTACATTCTTAACTGCAAAAAACCAATCTGGGCCCCCAATGTCCATCCCCCAACCTGCATTCCCGTGCCATATATCTTCCCATATACTATATAGGGAAGTCAACACCAAGTACACTGATATGACAATGGTAACAGGGAAATACCTCTGCTTCTCACCAAATCCAGCAAAAAAATCTGAATCCTGGTTAAGCAGCAGAAGTATGGGAGCCAAGAAGAATATCGCACGGTTTGAGCCACCTGTAAGATTGACATTCAGGATAAGGCAGATAGCAAAGCACATCACTGTTGCGACGTTACCAACAGCTGGCATCCAAGCTCCCTCCGCAGCCATTCTTTTTATAGTGAAGGTTGGCACGGTAGAAGCCCTCCGCTGCTGCATGAACCTCAATTTGGGAGGAAAAGTAGCTGAGGAGCCACTATTTTGACCAGATTGACTATGTCTAAGTCCACTCCTTTCTGTAACCTTTTCCCGCATAAGTGAGGCTAGCTCAAACTTTATTTCTAGTGCTATTAGCATAAAAACTGCTGCATACAAGCCAAGGAGGGATGTTCTTGCCCCCTCCACAGCCAGTAGTGTCGTCAACTTGCTGTCTTCTTCCCCCACATCAACTCCACTCTCTGCAAAGATGTTCTGTATTCTCACCTGGCCTTCCAACAGATATGTCACAGGAAATAGAGCCACGAGCAGCGCAAACACCCATGGTAGGATCTTCGTGCTGGAGGAAGAAGGGAAATGTGTGAAGACCACAAATATAGAAGTGCAGACCATGGTAACTATGATAAGGACATGCAGTATCGCTGCCTGAAGGAAGTACTCTGCAGATATATATATGCCGAGAGCAAGCCCAATGGCAATGGAGTAAAATGTCCTTAATTCAACAATGTACTTAATGGGGATGATGGAGGTAACTGCTGCTAGGGTGAGCAGAATAGCTGCAATAAGCAGCCATGATGGCCATGTGGGCTTCGAAGCCATGAAACCATAAATCGAGATGTCATCGGCAGATTGACGAGCAGCTTTGATAAGCTCAGAGTGATAGGTCCAAGACAAAGGAATTGGTGGCTGCATCACTATAAACAAAAGACCAGTTGCCACGACCAGTACCAAGCTTCTTTTTGCCGACTACCAAGAGAAAACAATAAAGCATCCAATTAATTTCAATGAATGAAACAGAAATTTCAAACACTATGCAAGTTGAGCACACTTTTAATGAAAAGAAAGACCCCCGGGGGGGGGGGAGAGGATAAAAAGAAGAAAATGCAAACCGCATGCATTGTTGCCGTAACAGGACTAAAAGAAGCATGAAGAATGGATACATCAAGCAGCTCAGTCGGATTACTGGAGCAGAAACTCAACCCTTAATCTATTTGTTTAAAGAAGACATAAATGTTATAGTCGTTTTGTGTTATTGCAGCAGAAGTTCCTAGAAGATCCCTCTCTGGCCTATTTCTGCACTTCACAAACTCATGCTGCTTTGATTGTTCTTATTCTGTTTTCAATTGTTTAAATGTAAATGAAAGGTACACCTGCAACAGTGTGTTGGCTGAAAATAGAATTACTGATTTAGCTAGTCTCTCAGAAGCTCATTCTCGAATCCTAGAGGAACCTAGGCTAGAAATTCGAAAACAAAACAATCTTCGCTATCAATAACAGACTTGATAGCTTATGAATATTTAATTGACCCAAATGCAATGAAGATCATACTCATATCCTCAAGCTTAGGATTCAGTTGAGGGCATTGCTTATGTTTGATTGATGTGCATGAGTCTAATGTGCAGATTACGTGTACGGAGCAGATAGGAAATGAACTAAGCATATACAGTGAAGGAGGGATAAATAATGAAGAAGAATAGGAGACTAGCAGTACCATAACATGAGAAAAGTGGAGAGCAACAATTGGTAAGCAAGCCAATCCTGTTGAAAGAACACAGAAACCCAGAAGTAATCCATCAGACGGGGATCTACCATTCCACCATTGGAGAGCTTCGAAGATTGTCTCACGGCAGAACCAGACTGATAAAGCAACAACTCCAGCATCTGCATATCCTTGCCAAGGCTTCATCTTTGAGGCTGTTCTTGACTTATCCCTGCAAAGTAAGTGAGATTATGTTTATCATATGCATCTTCCGGACTATAAAGGGCATAAAACCAAACATGAATAGCGAAAAATCAAGAAAATACTTGTAAAGTAGCACCGGAGGGGAAACAGCAAGTAAAAGAACAGCAGCAGCCCATAGAACAGCCTTTGATGTCATAAACAACATGGCCAACTTTGAGGAATACAGGCAAGTCAGTACCCAAACTGCTTTTGGTCCAATCCTGTGATCCACGGAGAGTCTTCTCACAAGAGCCAAACCGACGAGAGTTGTCATGACAACCATATAGCTCGGATACATCACCTCATCATCAAACCCATAGTAGTATATGCTAGAATAGTTGAAAAAGCGATTCTCAATGTAGCAAAGCAACAGTGCGTGGCTGATCAAACCAACCTCAGTCAAGAAATGAAGTTTCTGTGGAAGAAGCGCTAAACCAGGAACAACCATTGCCAGAACAACGTTTGCCACTATGAGCTTACAGAAAGACTTCAGTGACATGCCAGCCAACCAAATATTGAGATCCCAGAAGTTATGTAACACAAACCATGTGACCATCAAACTCCCAAGCACAACAAACGCGAAGTATGATGGTAGACTCTTTTTCGTGAAAAAACGAGCCAAATAGAATCCAGCAACCGAAGGGAGCGGAAGAAACTACAAAACAAAAAACAAACCTTCAACAAACTTATACTGCAGCCTTAGATAGGCATTGAAGTCATCATGCCTGCAAGATCTTTTTGCAAGTCATTATAGACCAACATAACTAACAACATGCATCAATGTAGACCTGTAAAAGAACCAATCCTAGTCGAGTTTTAAGTGTTGCAGCTTGGCTCATTTATATTTAATCAAGTTTTAACCTTGATTTAGTTTCTTCAGTAAATGGGTTCAGATCGAGCTTTACTCTAGACTACATCAAAAATATAATACACATCATGTTTATATATGCAAACATTACTCCCTCAGTCCTAAAAAGGGCCTACCATTCTTGACAATTTGATTAAACTTTGACCTGATATTAACAAGAATTTACTTAATACCATCAATTTATTAAAAAAATTGACATTGATTGTTTACCTAATATTGTTACCATGAGTTTGAGTTTTTGAATCTCATTCCCCTCTTTCTTTCTATTTCATTCTAGAAAATGCTAAATGTACGGAAAATATCAACAGCAAAATCAACAAATGCATTAAAGTGTTGTACATTGATTGTAATGTGCCTTTAATGCATTCTGTTGATTTTTTCTTTATATGCAGCATTGCTCGAATCTAAAACAATGTAAAGGATGTTGGTTTCTCCTCTCCCTCTCTCTCCGATTTATTCCACCATCCTTTACGGATCTGCACTCATAACCCAGCAACCTTTTGATCTGTTCCGAGAATGGAGTATCGTCTTTGCATTTCAAGGATCAGATACCGACACAAGGCCGAAAATGGAAGGACCGGGGAACATAGATTAGTACAGCTCCAGCCTCCCACCCATCTCTTTTTTACTACTGATTTGATCTCTACGACTTCTACTCTTCCGTGTTTAGAATCCAAGCATTAAAAACATTAAATTTAGGAACCACTGTGATGCCTGTAAGAATCAAATTGTCTCAATTTTTTTCATTAACATAATAACATGTAATTCATCTTCCTCTATGGTGAGGCATTTCCCTCTTTCCATATGCATGTATTCATTTGAGAAGCATTGAGAGTCGGCAACATATCGTCCTTCTGCCATGTTTAAGCATTGGGAATCAGGGACTCTTGCTTCGCTTGGAACTTGAAGTACTCCCCTCTTCTCCCACCTATCATTCTTATCTATATCTTTCCTTTATTCTCTATTTTTTGTAGATTACTGAACTTCTAACACAAGATTGATCAACATCATGAATAGACAACTTGAGAAAGAAGCGGCAGTAACTAGACAGCAGAAGTGTTGTTCGATCAACCACTTTGTCTATTTAATACTCATCGTAAAGAAAATATACCCTCGTATATAGGCAATAGTCAATACATTAGTTCCGAATTTATTCATATATAGATATATAAAGTGGCATCTAGACCAGTTTGCAGTTTTCTGAAAATATAGAGGTCCCTTAGAGCTTGAATAAGAAAGGGAATATATTCAGCTTGTTTTCCTCGTAAACATGATAGATTTTATGGACCTACTACTACATAAAGTGTCTCATAACATTATTATGAGGAGTGTGCATTTTAAATGAGGAACATGTAAATTGCAAAACCTACAGAATGCAGAACAACATACAAGGAACAACATGAGCATTTATGAGACTAATGGAGAACCAGGAGAAGGCATTCAAATAGTAAGAGAAAGTGAAATGCCTACCAATAAAGGAAATCCAACAACAATGGCTCCAGCAGCACTGACAAAGACAGCTAATGCAGTGAAGGCCAGAGAGCTGAAAGCATCAGCAACCATACCGAGGGCATAAGCACCAGCACCAGCAGCCCCTCCAATCATTGTAGCAGTAACAAGAAGATAATTAAGGGGAGAGGGAATTTGAATGTAGCGCCCAAAGGAGTGGAAAACGACTCTAACCTCCAAGCATATAACAACAAAGACCAAAGCAACAGCACCATTCACTATCCGAATACTATGAATCTGGTGTTCATTTTTGGTGACCCACCACAGGGCGCCTCTTGTGGAGGCGTAGAGTTGAAACAAGAAAGGAATGAAGAAAAGGAGCAACAAATCACAAATGGAAGAGGCGGAGGAAAACATAACAGGATAGTGAGAGCTAACGTGAAACAGAAGAGGGAAGAATAAAAGGTTGAGAGTGTGGACGCAACTCTCGAGCTGGCCGAGGATGAGATTATCGTCCGGAATTTCGCCGCCGTGATAGCTAACTTCTTGCTTAAGTTTGAAGGATGAAACGCGAGGAACAGAAAAAAGCCAATAGAAAATACAGTTAAATGCCATGTGGTAGTAAGAAGCATTGGTCATACCGACGGCGAAGATTGTAGCCCAGCTGAAAATGACGGAGGCGACGAGAGGGATAGAGGCGAAGAGGAGGCGTTCGAGAGCAAGGACGATGGTAGGGTACTCTATCTGAATCCACTTGAACTGAAGCGACGCCCAAACGCCGATCAGGAAATTGGCGAGAGCGCAGACGAAGGAGGCGAGTATAGCTAGAGGGATCGAACCGAAGGTAGCATACAAGGAAGAGCTGAAGAAGAAGGCGATCTGTGCGGAGAGGAGGGAGAACCACACGGCGAAGAAGGAACCTGACTTGAAATTGAGGGAGTCTAGGATGTAAGCGATCATGAGACCTAGGGTTAGGGCAGCGACAACTGGAGTGCCGCCAAGGTCCAGGAGGAAGGCGGCGCAGGGGACAAGCGCGACGGCGATCCTGGCGTTGTGGACGAAAGCCGAGGGCGCGAATCGAGAGTTTTTAAGAGATCTAGAGGAGGAGGAGGAGGAGCTGGCGCTGCCGTTGCCATAGAAAGAGGAATTAGGGCTTGGGTTGTTACGCTCGGGGGAGTAGCCGCCGGTGAAAGTAGTGGGGAAAGAAGGGGCACTCATGGAGGATGAGATGTAGGGTCGGTACGAGCGAGGTTGAAGCTCCGGCGGCAACATTTTCGCCGGCGGGATGAATGCTTAATTGGGATAGTGGGGTGAGTGAGAACCCGGAAAGCGGAGGGCTGTCGGATTCGAATGTAGAGCTGGCTGGGATAAGCTGTAACAGAGTGGGATGATCCCTCTGAATCTGATCCGAGAGTTGCAGAAACGGAGTGACGTGTTTCGGCGCCTCCTGACCGTCGGATCCTTTTAACTCTACAGACTCCCATTTTCTTTTCACGTTTGTTTGGAGTAACTGTTTCCATCCACCAATACTGAAATTAAATTAAGTCAGAGCAACCCCTCTTGTTTGACGTAACATCACTTACTTCCCCTATTGTTTATTAATACCATATGATATGGGTTTTTGACTTTTTTTTCTTTTCGAGGACATGTTCGGTTGTTGTTGTTGTTACTACTACTTTACTGGTCCACCCACCCTCCAGCATTTGTTTTTATGGCTTCTTTTGCTCTTGCTTTGTCATTTTATTTTCACGGTACGATTCATATGTTGAGAAATTGATGGCAAACAATGGTGTCGAAGTGAGTAGAAAGACTGAGATCGATGTCATAATTTTACATGCATGTAGCATACAGTCCACTAATTTAAAAGATATTTTCGGCGTAGTTTGTCGCCTAGTCTATGAGTATTATTCTTAATTTCATTTCTTTCTTATATTTTCGGCGTAGTTTGTCGCCACGTTTGAAGTTTGTCTTATTTCATAGTTTGAATTTGCACAACTAATGTCGGACGGACAATGCATGCGTATGATCAATGTTAATTAATAAATTAATCGCAGCCCAACAAAGTTGGGACCGAGGTATTACAAGTATAGATTTGTAGCTAGCCGGCCAATCCTACATATGAAGTTCAAGTACAGAAAAGGTATAAATGCAGTAGGAGGGAGGAGATTGATTGATTGATTATACATACATAAAATCATTTATCATAAATATTGATGAACAACAATATTGAACAAACTTGGATGGTCACGTTGGATAAAGAAAAGATGCTAACCTAACCTCCATCCGTGCGTGTATGGGATGGGATGGGATGGGATGGGATGGATGAATGTGATTGTTTTTGGGGGGTAGAAAGACAAATACGCTATTTCTGTCATTTTCCGTAAGTTGGGCTGAAAAAGAAAGGAATGAATAGGAACAAGATGCAGATAAAGACGAAAATGACCCCCTAGGATAGCAGTACGTAGTAGCAGTATATAAGATAGAATAATTATCATCATAACGGAAATTTGAGTGAAGAACGACCAGTCACGTCGTTCTAAAACGCGAGATCCGTAGGCTGGGGTTTTGGTTTACACCATTTACTACCACAATAAAAAGTACTACAAAATTTACGATCACCCTCGGCAATTTATAAGCTCTCTCTCTCTCTCTCTCTCTCTCTCTATGATGATGATGATGATGATGATGATGAATTGATGATGATGGACAGGACATTATTATTATTATTATTATTATTATTATTATTATTATTATATAGGCAGCGGGTGCTACGTTGCAAAATGATGTAGTAGTAGTAGCAGTAGATTTGTTGAACCCACCGGGCCGGCCGGGGCTGGAGAAAAGGAAGCCACAAGGTCAAAGCCAGCGTCTAGTAAGTTCAATCTCTCCAAACTACACCCCCATTTGGTTAATTGATTGATTGGGTGAGAACTTTATAGCTATAAATATGCAGCAGGATGTCAAAGCTTGCATGCTCTGCTTTTAACATGTTTTTCTTGTACTATTCCATCTACAGTTTCCACGGGCTGAAATTCTGCTAGTCTGGTGGTGCGTTTTGTGTTGTGGCTGAATAATTGATCTTCAAATGCTGCGGATAGCAACTGGACCGGCAATTCTAACCCATTACCCAATAATCATTCAACCCAACCTACTAAATGTACAGCCCAACCCAACCCATTAAAATATATTTACCCAATAAACAATTCATTCCAACCCATTTATACTAACAGGTTGACTCAGCTTAACCCATTATCCAATTATTACCCAATTGTAAAAACGAACCCCACGCGTCCTTCCCCTCCCATCTCCCCTTTCTCTATAGTCGAGTCGAGCACTAACTCCCTCCTCCCCTCGCCGTCGACTACAATGCTTCCATCCGCCGCCCAACCACCCCCATTCTCCACCATAGTTGTTACCAAGTGAGTTTCTTCCTTGTTTCTCTCTCTTTTCCTCCAATTTGTTGCGCAACCATTTACTAATTTAGGGTTAATCGATAAAATTTAACTCCTGTGACAGCATCACAAATTAGGGCTCAATTATTAACAGCAAAGGTTGTATTCTCAACGAAGGACCACGGCCAAGCAAAGGTATCACCAACACCTGTGAAGTCTGCGAGCTCAACCTCCTTGATTCTTTCAGATTCTGCTCTCGCAAGGTACTCC